>BJCO01366812.1:0-11059 GCA_018326465.1 Flaveria floridana | reverse complement strand
ATATATATATATATATATATATATATATACACATATAGATATATAGCGGCAGGATCATGAGAAAACTCATGCTTTACGAGAAAACCAAAAAACTCCATACTACATATATGCAGCATATCATACTGCATATGTGATATTAATACTACATATATGTAGTATCTTCACCAACCTTTCAGTTTGATTCTTCAGTTTTGAAATATTTTGAACAACGCTAAGCCTTGTATTGCTCTAGCAACAGCTGTAACTGTAAAATGTTTGATTTAATCCAACGACCGATAGTACATTAGGGTCATCAAGAGTGATCAAATTTTGTCCTTCACTATATTGTCTTAACTATAAACTTATTTAAAAAGTCCCTCCACCCTTTTTAACCTCAAACATGTTTTGTTAATAATCTTTGAATTTTATATCCTTGATGTGATTAAGGTTGCTACCTCTTATTTCCCTTCTCTAATCAGAACTAGTTGCCTTTATAACAATCCTCAAGTAACCAAAAAATATCACCAAAGAAGTTATTACAACTTTTCTCTGAAACACTTTGCAAATGAGTTATTTCAGTTGCCTTTGTTTCTTTCTGTTCCCCTTATAACTTTAAAATGGTATTCCAGACATTTATGGTATGACACAACAAACCAATAATGAAGTATGGCATGTTTACCTTACGAACATCATCAGGAGGTCTCAAAAACACTTTTTTCTGCTCAGATGATGCAACAGATGAATGCAAAGGTAGAAGCCATTCAGATGCTACTCCACGAAATTGATAAGAAGCAGCTAACTTGTCAAGCAATGTGTGAATTTCAGAAACTCCCTGTTGCAATTAACTAATTTAACCCATCATCTTAAATAAATTACCATAGAGAAAACTATTACAACATATATATAGAACATAACATCATTAATCAAGAACTTACAGGTAGAAAGACCAATATTGCACCCTCAGGGTAAGTTTTATCAACATGACAAATCAGGTCCTCAAGAAGATCATAATCAATAACATCTTCATTCAACTTTTTCTGTTCAAAAGGTTACAGAATTTATAAAAGCAATTTCCACAGGTGTGTCAGAATTTTTCCAAGCAATACTAAGAAGAATTACCAGATTTTGCTGAGTTTGCTCACTGTATGTTTGATAGTTTTCTGGAAAATAATACGGGTTTGAATAACCTTTGGATAAAACAGATTCGTCACCCCATGCAGATAAAACGAGATTTTTTTTCCCCCTGTGATTGTCAACAGCAGCACCCTAAAGTGATCAAGTTCAAAGATGTTTAACTAATGAGTAGATTGAGATAGCTAATAAGATGATAAGCACAAAACTTACAGCATCATCCAGTTTCCAAGATATATACTGGCACACAAATATAATGGATAGAGGTCTAAACCAAATTAATGTTTTCGTAATTTCAAGTTCATCAATATGTGATAGACAAATGTATTAATGTTCAACGGATCAGACCTACAAGACAGTTTTTAAGAATCTACATAAGTAATTGAATATGAGAGAGGAATCTGCGCATGACGAGGCTAGGCTAGCCCTGGCTACCCTTTTCACCTTCTCCACTCTAATTCCTTTGAACTTGAACATTTACAATATAGACCCAATGAGTTCGAGAGAATATCTTTAGACTAAAGTATTAGTGCAACAAAGGGGTAAAGATACCTTTTGCTTTGGTGTATCAGATTTCAAAGAAGCTGGGGAATCTGAAGCAAGTCGGTAATCTATACTCTCATAAATGTCCTCAAGAAAGTGGGTTGTCACAGGATGCGTTCGGCCTTGTGCATGAATAACAGGGCAGTCACCAAAGTAATGTGAAAAAAGTTGTGAATCAACAGTTGCAGACCTGGAAAACATATCAATGCCTTAACACAAAATATTTATGTCAATTCGAAATTTCCAGCATACATGTAAACCATTGCAGCTGTATTGGTATCATTGTTCATTTAAACATACATAAGGATAACTTTCAGCTTCTGGTGTGTGCCTTGGGCAGATTGCTTCTCAATAAAATTCTTCAAAATAATTAGTAGAAAATCACCCTGTTACAAAAGGAAGAGTTATAAAAAAAAGACATAAGAAAATTAGACTATAACCAAACTCACATGCTTTTAACCACATTATATGGTTATAAAAGAAATCAGAAATGACTAATTACACCCTAGAACATGATATAAGTTAATAACATGATATCACTTTAATCTCATAGTATTTCCCCTTGCGTTGTCATCCCAACTGTTTGTATTAGGAAAAAATGATACAGATGGGAAGAGGATGAAATAGTCCTAAAAGAAAATAGAATTAAAATGAAAGATTCAAGGAAGTGTATAAATTTGACCAACAAACTGAAGATGGCATAAACAAAGAAAAAGTACTATTATGCACAACAAATCGACATGCATTTAAATGAAAATTGATGCAACAACAAACAAATTAGATCATTCACAAACTGTAATCTCACTAACTCACCAAGAGAGATCGTTCATGCACTTCATCAACTATGACATGAGTTATATCAGCAAAGCTTTTCTTTCCCTGCAGTTTGAAATTGAAAAAAAATGTAAGAAAAGATTAAGCGTAAACTGCCAGCTAGGATAAACTTCCATGACACTCCTTCCAATTTCAATTAACCTTACAAATGGCCACATAATACCAAGAAATTATCGATAGAAATCCTCTGCTATGAAAATTAATTTTATAGATATTCTCTAGTCTTTCATTAAGATAACTACAGAGGGTAGGGATTACTAGATAGACAGGTTATAAAAAAGAAACTTTATGGATAACTAAATTATGAACCTCAATATATTCTCTAGTCTTCCATAAAGATAACTACAGAAGGTAGGAATTAGTAGATCTATTGCAGTTATAAAGGTATGGCCCAGCACCCAGCCTACTTATAAAATTTGAAAGTAATCCAGTAGGTTATAAACCACAGTATTGTCAGTAATATACGTAAAGCATGCAAATGAAAAAACCAGTACTAGATCAACATCTGCAACTGGAAGTAAAACAAAGCCAAATAGAAAACACTCCACTTAGAAGAATAAGCATACCACAATCATCCTCAACAGAATGCCAGTTGTACAAAAAAGAAGTTTTGTGCTCTCAGTTCTGGAAACAGAAAAGGTCATTCAACATATCAGTATGAGAAGGGAAATCAGAGTGCAGGAAGTACTTAGAAAATGTTCAAAATTTGTAATTATTTATATAATTTAGTAGACTAACATGCACCGCCTGGTTAATCCACTAAACTCACTTAATCTTTCACTTTCACCAGGAAAGGCCTTTAAAAATGTAATGCTTCCATTTTATAGTACTCAACTGAACTAAATGCATCGGTCTATCTGAGAATTGCTGACCAACATCAAAAATTCAGGCAGATAAAACGCCATGGAGCTATCTTTCTGTTGTGAATATATATATAACAATCATCCACCATGTATACAACTCAATATCTTATAATCAAAGAATCCCAGGATGTGTTCAACTTTTAGACAACAAAATACAAATTCCATCATGGTATGCTTTAATCTCACAAAATCCAGTGAGGGCACGTTTAAACTACTCATACTAGAGGTCATATATACCAAAATGTTTAAGATTTGATTTTTGTTATCAGATAAATTAACATGTTCTACAGCTTATCATGAATGTGAACAGTGTGAGGATGAAAAAGGAAACATAGAAGTGGTATATTTTAGTCACCTTGCACTATCAAGGCGTACTTGATAACCAACCAAAGAATCTTTACAGCCCGGTGAAGACTCGCAGCGCTCATCTGCAACTCTCTCAGCAACAGAAATAGCCTATAAAACAAATGTGTTCCACTTTTACTACAAATTGAATAAGCCTTAATATGTGTCAGCCTGGGATAATATTACAATTGCTTTGCCAATGATATTACAACTGTTGACTGACCGCTATCCTTCTTGGTTGTGTGCACACAATGTTACAAATCCCACCATGCCCCTCTTCAATCATGTCATCCAAAATAAATTGGGGCACCTACATGAAACACTGGTTAATGTTTTTCTGTATAAATGTGGAAGTATTAAGCATAAAAGTTAATATTGGACTACACTAAAATCAGCATAGTGTTAATTGTCACCTGAGTTGTTTTTCCACAACCTGTTTCTCCACAAATAACAAGGACGTCATTGTCTTTTAACAAATTCAAAATATCACTTTTCATTTCTGCAATGGGGAGTGCAGCTCTAGATTTTAACATGTCCTACAGAAACAATGGCAATAAATCATTACAAGTTAAGCCCAGAAGCCGGTATGCATCTAATGGATAAATACATGCCTACAAAGTTAAACATTCTGCATTTATCCGAACAAGTACTTCCATTTCCATGCAGTCTAGAGGTGTAACTGATCAAACACCATGTCATCTAATAGCACCAAAAAGAGTTTACAAAGAGTAAATGTGCTAACCTCGTACTTCTTCATTTGTTTTTTACTCTCTTGTTGCTTTTTGAGATAAGAACTCTCTGCCTGTTTATGATAGCAGGTACCTGCCAAATTAATCAATAGAAGGTGATGTACAAGTTAGAACTTACAGTTTTTGGTACTGGAAAAAAGAACATTGATGCATCTGATCTTATCCCTGTTTATAAATGAGTAACTTTTCTAACCACTGTACTTGTAGTTTAATTGCGAACTGACCATTCTAACTGCTAAATGCAGTAAAAGAGGGGAAACTAACATAGGCTAGAGTGAAAAATTTTCACTGTACTCGCTGTTTTATTTCCAAAAAATTAAAGAACATTTGAAGGATGCCTAAATATGTTTAAAAGATAATGCACACTAATCATCCCTCTATCGCTAGGACAGCTAGGTGGCTTTTGTAAGCAGAAATGAAGATTCTTCTATAAACAGACCAAAAACATACTTTCAGGAGTTTTATCAATGCCAGCATCTCTTGAGCTTTTATCTTCTTGAACATGAGAAAACTGAAAATTATTTTGTGCAGAAGTATCTGACAGATCCTCAGAAACAACAGCATCAAATTCATCAGAATTAAGCAAAGAATCCACAAAACCTGCCCTTCTATCTACTTCGGTGTTTTTCACATCTCCTGATAAGTCCCCTGCAAGTTTTGAAACTTTATAGTACATTGGAACAGGATCATATCTGTAAGTGAATACTAAATTCCGCCTCAGGTGAAGAATTATTTAAAAATAGTTAATCAACTCTTAAGTACTCTAACATCCAATTTATGAATTTGGTTGTGTGATATCCAAAATTCACCTTCCAGCCATTGTAGAACAAGTGAAGCATATGAATCTGTCATCATCAAGTGTACAGGTAGGTCGGGAAAGAGCTGATACAAAGCATATGCAGCGACTCTGTTTTGTGCATCCTAAAAAGAAAAGTATCATACATCTGAAAAAAGAATCTTCTTGTCTATAAGGAGTTCTCCATAATCAAATTATCTTGAATTTCACAGTAAGAACAGCTTTAAAATAAGTACCCATGTAAAATAGGGGTGTCATATATTGACAATTTCACTCTATTTGAAACCATTGTAATCTAATGCAAACATGGTAAATTAAGATGTATATAGAGTTCCAAAGATCCCTAATTAAAAGCATCATGCAGAATGCTAGTATTTTGTTAGATTCTAAGATATGCTACAATACTTTTTGAAGAACATGTGTAGAATGACAAATTGACACGAAGATAAGACAGTTTTAGGGTTAAAGTTAGATTCTCCAGTGATCTTAGAGTGAAAAGAGTGATTTCATAGTTGTCAGATTTGAAATTTTAAATAAACCAATTCAAATACATCTTACAAATCCATATTGAGCAAGTAAAAACATATGAATAGAAACAAAATAAGGTGGTGTTCATAAGCATGAAAAACATACTACAGTATAACCTTGATAAACGAATAACCTGGCCAAATGAATTATTTTCACCGATACAGAATTCTTACCATTGTTGCTATCGATTAATAAATAATCTCACTAAAGAAAAAAAAATTCCTGATCCTAAGGGTATTCATTTTTAATCAAGGTTTTACCATATCCTTTTAGCCATGCCTTTGAAAATGATGAAAAAGGCCAACGAATATATCCCAAAACATAATATTGACCATTGAGAGCAAAACATCAGAACGTGGAAGTGTGGAACTATGACACCAGACTGGAACAGTTTTGGTAACAGAAAACACATGTCTATATCTAATTTTATAATTACATAACTAATAAGAATTTTCAATATGGTATTTACCAAAATACAGAAATCAAATGTCTCAAATAGAAACAGGACTGATGAACCACAAACAATCATGCGGATATATTATTCTAAACTTGATGGCAATTTGTATGGTTGGCATTAAAATATACCTCAGCAGTTTTAACTGTTTCCCCAGTAGTAGGTAGCTGAACTGTAGTTAGTCCTCCAACTTTTCTATTCTTACCTCTGCCACTAGCTTTACGTATCACACTGACAGTGTAACTACATCCATCTCCTGTGCCTTGTACTTTATTATATTTTGGTGCCTCCCATCCAGATCTTTGACAAAGCTGGTGAAGAATAGCCTTAGGAATCTTTAATGGGTCTCCCTGTATTTGTAGGAAACATAGTAAGAAAAATAGAAAACAAGTATAGATTAATATAACGGACATCCATGGACAACAAGCAAGTCTAGAAGAAAAAAATGGAATATAAGGGGTTGTTTACTTGTTTAATCTGGGCCAACCTAACCCAATACATACCAAAAATGACTCATTTTGACCCCCTACCCAATTCAACATACCCCCCCCCCCCAAAAAAAATTTCTTGCCGCCTCTAAAATAAGCACCCCCATAGACATATTCAATAATAATTGGCATCATCTTATCACCATAACGTACTCATATCAAAATTCAAAGCAAGCATCACCTTCTTCCAAATTCCCTCCAACTTCTTCAAGTTCTTTTCACTTGTTAACTCTTTCATCTTCTCCTTCTTCTGAAACTCCACAATCTCCGGATGCAAAACTTGACCAGATGATGAATCTTCTAGAAACATATCACCAAGCTCAATATCTCCAAACTCTTCATCTGCAACAGTTCCATCTTGACTGGGACCACTTAACGAGACATCCTGGGTAGAGCAATTGTCTGTCATCATTTCACTATCTTGCGGGCTCACTTGCTCAACAGTAGATTCTATGCAACCATCTTCTCCACCTATAACAGCTTTAACGTTTTTGTTCTCAATGGCACGATGACGACTCTCAAACTCTGCAGCTAATGTATCAACCGATATACCTGCGTGTAGCATTGACATTATGTAATTTATACAGATAATGAAATTATACTGCATTAATTATGAGCTTAAGCTAACCTAGGGCAGCCATCTCTTGTTTAAGTTTACGAATTATTTGACCAGATTGTTCTTGGCCTTTCTTATCCTTTCTTTCTTTAGCATTTATGGCTTGCAACCGAGCACTGTGGTATTCCTCGCGAATAATCTCATAGCTTCTTGGCTCTGATGTCTAAAAAGAGAGAACAATAGAAGGAACACTCAAGTAGTTGCTTAAACAAGGAAGCTGTTTTTAATGTTTTTAATAAATTAACCCAATCCACTTAATAATATCAACAATGTGCAACATAATGATAAAGACTTTCACATACCACATAAAACCCTGTGAAAATTGGGGTTGATCAAATGGAAAGGAGTACTAACAGATCATATCACACACTAATTTAGATTACTAAAACAACATGCCATGTACGGCTGGATTTCAGTGTCAATGCTATGGTTAGATGTTTAATGGGATTGAAAGGCTAAACACCTTTATAAAAAATGCAACTTAAAAGCCAGGTTCCTGTTAGTGAAAGATGGCAGTAAAAAAATGAGCAGAAGATTTAAACTTTGATACACGAACCATGACGTCTTATATTTCTCATAATAGAGCATGCTATCAGACAAATACAGCATCAACCATACCTCGTCAACTGCAGCATCTTCCCAAGATTCATATTCATCCTACAAATAATGCAGAGGACAACTTCATTAGTTTGCAGTTTTAATATCACAGTATATTGTACAAAGAAAATATTTGGACATTCTCATTTAGATATACTAAATCTTAGGTAGAAAGATAAAGTTTGCATTAATTATGATACATAATCTAGTATTATTATTTATTAGGTTTGTCCTATAAGAAGGTAAACTATATGATTGAGCACCTCTTCTTGTTGCTCCATATACTGACGGATCCAATCTGCTTGAGACTGCTGGAGAGAATCCAATGTATCAACTTTTCGCTGCACTATACTTGTGATTGATATATCTTCCATTTCATGTTCAGTTGCAGCTGATGAGTCAGGCAAAGGAGCCCAGTCATCTCGTGCAGTTGATATGATGCCCACAGAACCACCTAATTTGCCAGATGGAGCACAAGATGTATAACATCTAACTTGCAGAACAAGAGTAACAATAAATTTAATTATATTAAAGTACATGCGAAATGCCTTTTTGCATACCGTCATTTGGAAGAACTGTAGTGCTACTGCGAAACTTCAGTGGCAGGTCAGTTGGTGGCAGAATCAAGCATAACCAGTCTAAAGCGGCTTCAAAAGTAGTACTTTCCTTTTCAACAAGTAAAAAAGGGAACAAATCACATAAATTGTCTGGTATTTGGAGCAAACAAAATAGTGAAATTGCAAAATTCAGTTCAACCATATACAATGTTACGCACGACCTCTACAATCATTTCAATTCGAATACAAAACTAGGTGATTGGGATTGATCAAACACCTTGAGGTGAGAAAGAGCACGTTCTATCTGATCATCAGTGAAGCCTTCGCAAGAGAGCTTCTCGTAAACGGAGTGCAGCTTCTTCGCCTTCTGCGCCTTGGTGAGATTAGAAGAATCTTCGTGCACCGGATCCGGCGTTGATCGACCGGAGTTGAGTAACAGCCGTCGGAGGCGGTTTTCGTTCTCCGCTGATATATGGAGTTTGGGGCCGGTGGAAGATTGGGGCTTGCTTTTGGATGAAGAAGATGACTTCTGCTTCTGCTGCTGTTGTTGTTTCTTCTTTGGAGCCATGTGTGTGTTGATGTGTGTGTGTTGATGTGTGTGTGTTGATGTGTGTGTGTTGATGTGTGTGTGTGTTGATGTGTGTGTGTGTGTGTTGATGTGTGTGTGTGTGTTGATGTGTGTGTGTGTGTGATTCAGAGGTCGCCGGAGGGAGTCGCCGTGGTTAGTGAGAAGTGCGATTACGCAACGAACAATGGGACTGTTATGTTGGGCTTAAGAGCCGAGCTTAATTGAACGCGATGAACTATGGTCTGTTTTATCTTGCTAGTGGGAAGGCCCGCGCTTTGCGGCGGCTACCGTTTGCTCAAGCTTTCTAAGGGTTGCTTTAATAACATATTATTGGTGATCAAATACTTTCTTCCTTATGTAGATACTTGTAGAGATTGCTACATTTGGTATTTCGTTCATTTCATCTACTAATTATTTAAAAGTTTAATTTGTTGGCTCTCTTTTTTTTTACATTTCTTCTTGTAATGTTTTGATGCAATTGGATCCATGTTTAGGGTATATAAAATTGTTTTATATTACTTAGCCATGAAATGGTTTTTGACCTTTATTAGTGCCAATTCGGTTCCTTGATCATAACTCATAAGCATAAAACCCTTCTTGCTCTTTTATAGAGCCGTTTTATGCTTGTACAAAAGAACATTTGAATTTGATTTTCGGTTTGCTACAAATTAAATATTTTCTTTAGAAAGATGTTCAAATACAAAGTGCATTTTTGTTACAAAGTTTGAGAATACACAATAAGTAAAAAAATCACAGGAAAATTATATCTTATAATCTGAATCAAATTTCAAAAAAATAATTCTGAGTTTTTGTTTCCCTAGCCGTCCTCGCAATGAAAAAATAAATGAAAAATAAAAAAATAAGAAAAATTAACTTTATTTTATTATGTCATTTATGAAAGATACAATGACATCTTGTGTCATTATGAAAGATACAAGGATGTCATTGTGTCATTATGAAAGACAAAATGACGTCATTGTGTCATAAAAGACACAATGATTTTTTTTAATTTTTTAATTTTTTTCTGAAAGAGGATGACGAGAGAAACAGAGATTTCAAATTATTTTTTGAAATTCGATTTAGATTATGAGATATAATTTTTTTGTGACTTTTTTAGTCACATTGTGTCTTCTCACACTTTGTAGCAAAAATAGAATTTGTAGAATAGTCTCACCTTTTCTTTAAAAAATCAACAGCCATCACAAATCAAAAGCACAAATTTTAATTTTACAAAGATTAATATTATAAAATTTAAAAAATTATATATTACAAGTTATTAGAGAGAAATTAAATTGAATGTTAAATAAAAATCAAAAATTAAAGCAAAAAAATTATAAATTTATACATATATTAACCTAGCCTTAGTATCTCCTAAATTTCAAACTCTTCTTTGAAAAAGACATTAATATTCAGCTATGATTGTCAAAATAAAATCTATCCAAATAAAATTCTTTTATGTTGATTTGATAATTATGTTACCATTTAATAAAATTTTTTTCTCTTTCTAAAACCTCAAATCAAAAGTAAGAAAATGTTGATATGTAAATCAATCTCAACCCAACATTTAACCTGTATAATAAAATTGTCTGTTTTACTCACCCAGCTCGGCCTGTTTGGTTACTTTGCTAATTGCCTCATCTAAATGCACAGAGGAGAATCAAGATATGTATGTAATATTCATTTTCTCACGAGATGAAAGCAAATTTTCACATAGGAGAATCAACATACATATATCTAATTTCTACCTAACTGTATATGACACACATTTATGAATGAAGATATGTATGTATGGAATATTAATCAGCTTCTCACATTAAAGGGATGCTGCCATCAACTTAAACTCAGTCAAACAAACATGTAATACCTTTTGGTGCTTCAAGAGTTACTATCTTTCATTTTGAAGAATGTCAATTGCTCCGGGTGCAACAAATATATCCATAAATTTCTCATCTAAAACAACAAATAGTTCCAGTCCTAATTCTACAATAAAGTGTTCCTCTCTGAAATATAG
>BJCO01366811.1:0-10779 GCA_018326465.1 Flaveria floridana | reverse complement strand
TTTATAACTTACAGTCATTTCTAATACATAATTTCAGTAATATTATATCTTAAAATATTATTTTATAATTCATAAATTTTATTATATTAATTTTTTATTTATTCAACTCGTGTAACACACGGGTTACTATAGCTAGTAAGTATATAATTCACAAAACTAATGGGATTCGTTGTTTAGGGTATATGGTTATATATATAAAAACTTACCAAAGGGCTTGTTTAGGGTATCTAGTGTGTAGAAAATGTTATCTTCACGTAAGATTGAAAGTTCGAGTCTCATGATAAACACTAACGTAGATTTAAGAGTATGATTATATAGAGGTGTGTGTTTATCAAGAAAAATATAAAATCCTAGGTTATATAAACCCTAACAAATGATATATAGATTATATCAAAATTATATATATCTTTAAACATAAATGGGTATTAAAATGATATAGAAAGTTAAATCAAATCATTTTGAGGACTCCACTTAACGTATAAAATACTGTACGAATAATGTGCATGGATGATTTTAATACTTATGTTAACAATTATGAAAGATGAATATCAAATATTAAATATTCTAACCCTAAGCTAATTTAACAATGATAGCAATATAAAGTTGAATATGGCTTTACCGAATGAATAAATTTGGATGTATAAAACCATAAATGCTAATAGTATGTTCATAGAAAGTTATAAGATATAGTCGTATATGAATGACTTTAATGGCACAAGTCCATATAATTCGGCAAATATGTCATGTTTCTGTAATTAAAACCAACATATATCTCTTCATGTGTTAATGTATTAAATTCAGATCCTTAAATGGGCACACAACAAATATTAAACATTCTAGGAGCTAAAAGACCCAAAACTTTAAAGATCAATGAATGAACGAACGAACAAACAAATGAGTCAAAATGATGAACTACATTTCTACCCTCAGAAACAAAATGATTCAAAATGATGAACTACATGTATGTTTTGGTTTTCTGTTTTTTGTTTTGTGTGTAAACTACTACTACTCACTATTTTGAGGTTTCTTGTCTTTTGGTTTCATGCTAGCTCTTCTAACAACATCCCAAGCCTTTTGGGGTGCAACCACTCCTTGTTGTGTAGCGAAAAATGACTCATATCCTGGTGAGTCAAATGCAAAGCCCGTGTGCTTTGAATTTTCTTTTGGGAGCATAGCAAACGCGTACCTCATTTCATCTTCTGGGCTCAATTGGGTACCTATATCGAGCAATCCTACACCAATCGTGTCTAATTCATCCCTGTGGATTTCCTGAACAATCTGATAATCGTGCGGGAATAACCATCTCTGAAACCTGAAGCCATAAAAAAGAATTAAACATAAATGCTAATAAGTAAAGAGAATATAATAAAAGTGGCCATTCCAATTTACAACGCGCTGATGCTTATTGATGATAGTGGTTATTGATAAAGGTGGCAACTCAAATGGATCATATGGGTCAAAAGTCATGAAAACAGATTAAAATGAAAAAGTGAAGAAGAAAATGTTGGCGGGTCAACCCAGCCTAGCCCATTTGCTCATTACCGCTAACCTGCCCGAGCAGTATAATTTTAAGTTGTAGAAAAGGAAAGCTCACCCTTGGTATATGAAGTCGCATAAGAGTGCACAAGTGGGAACAAGAATGACCATCAGATAGAAGTAGATGGTGCTCATTAGCACATAAATGGTGAAAAACGTCCCCTGGAGTTAAAAACATGAAAAACATACCATTTAGACGTAGCGATGAACGTAAGTAATTTCTTTATAGCAATGTGCCAAAACCTTCAAAGGGTCGAATTTTGGAACCATGGGTCAGATTTTACTTTCAATAGTCAAACATGGACTCCTAGTGTGGTAGTGATTAAACAAACAAAGCCAACAACAAATAAAAATAAATGCCAAAATGGTTGAAAAGAGGCATACCTTATTCACAAAAACGAGAGCATATATAAAGATGAACAAGAACCATAATAGCACACTGCCACCAATGCTAATAGTGTGCCATCTTGTAACCGTGCTGCACATCATCAGAAGACGCAAATTGACTGTAATCACAAGACATGTGAATGCCAATGTGCTAACCTCCCAGTGGCCCAACATTAATCCTGATGAGGTTAACCCTGATGTACTAGAGGCAACCGCGAAATGGTACACGATTATCGATTGATAAAGTGAAAACAACGCCAAAGTTCCAACAATTTTCCAGTTGAAGAAAGTGTTATGTACTCCCTCTTTGTATAATTGAGGGTATTTCTTTGAGAGCGCTACACTTACATCCTGCAAAGATAGTCAAAGTGTACAATTGGACGAATTTGGTCAAACCTACAAATTTGTATCGAATTTTAAAAAAGCAAAAGATCATGTTGTTTGTTGGATATTAATCGTGGCGGCAACTGCAACCTTTTGACTTATGAATAGGTCGATTTGGGTGGTTGTTTTTATAGGCAAACGGATCAAACACGTTGAAAGTCGCACAAATTCTATTTTTGTGCACACAACCTCCTAAATCATTGTATTAGAAGATTTAGATTATTGATATAACAATGTTGTTTCTTTTATTATAATTTTCGCAATGGCTATTTAAAAAACATACAGAAGTGTTTCAACATGAACCTGTGTTCATCCAAGAAGGGAAGATATAAATACCTTGTCAAGCAGTCCGACAATGACAACAGGCAGTGCTGTGAAAATGACATTGTACAGAGACTGACACCAATCATCATAGAATCTTTGACCCGAATAGCCCGTTTGGAAAGTATACCAAAATTGAGTCAATGTGAATGTAAGATTCTTGTAAAAGAAGTAGGAAACTACCTACATGAAAAAATCTTCTTAAGCAACAAATACACATAACAAAACAGAATAGTTTTAAGGCCCGAAAGCAAGGGTAATAATCAATAAACCTTGCATAATCTAAGATAAGACCATCTTCCATGCACAAGGAGTAAATCAGTTAAAAAGCGAAACTGAGCAATTGCAAAATCACTTGCCATCACAGCCTGCATTCCTTCTAAACCACTTATCCCAACACCAATATTTGCTGCTTGAATCATTCCAACATCATTTGCACCATCTCCAATACTTAATGTTATTTTGTGTGCCCCTTTTCTGACCAATCTTGTGACCTGACAGAATTTTAAAAAAATAATAAAGAAAAACATCTTTTAGGATAGTGTATACAACTATATATCGGCCACTCAAGTATTTAAAATTTTCATCAAGGCCACACAAATATTAAAATGATTTAAGAGGCACTCAAGTTTCAATAATTCAATATGGTTTCGTTATTCCAATGTTGGCTTAAAAAATGTAGTAGAATTGTGAAATACCTCTAAATAAAAAGATTGTATCACGAGAGAGTTGCAAAACGACAAACCATTTGAATGTACTCAGGTATGACTTTCTATCTACATATGCTTGTTTTTAGTAGATCTCAGGCATTTTTGTCATTCTATGACTCTAGATGTGATAAAAGCTTTGCATTCAGGTGCGTTCTAATTTTACAAATTTCCCACAAGTTTTTTAGCTAGAAACAGCATAAAAAAATTTGGATGGCCTTTATAAACTCTTTAATACTCGGGTGGCATATTTATACATTAACCCTATTTTTTAATAACAGTAAAACCAGAAGAGTATTGTTACCTGTGCCTTTTGTAGAGGAGAAACACGACAGCAAACAACTGAGCTACAATTCAAGCAAAAACTAAGCAACATTGACCTCAAACTTGGGTCTAATGCATACATCAAGCATTTCCCATCTATGAGAAAGGCCAACTTTTTGACTGATGAGGCACTAAGGATACTTTGGGCTTCTTTATGGCATCTTTGTAACTCGGTTTTAACCATCTCTTTCATAACTTGAGCTATCTCCACTTGGTCACCCTAGATGAAAAGTTTGACTTGAGTTTGATGGTCAAAGTAATAAAACTTTTTGATATTAGTAGGGTCAACGGTGTTAGGCATTGTGTTTGGAAAGGGATTATGTGGTATGGAATAACCAACCACATATCAACTCAAAGAAATAAAACTTTTTTGATATTAGTAGGGTGTTAGGCATTGTGTTTGGAAAGTGTTTATGTGATATGGAATAACCACATATCAACTCAAACAAAAAAACAGTCTATGATCAGATAAATCAATTACTTGAGTGTTTGGAAATTTTGCCTAATTAAGATATCAACATAACATGACCCCCTATATGCTGTTTAATCAGATAGGAAGAATCAGCTTACTTCACCTCTCCTAAACTGACAATCCAAACGGAATACAATCAAATAATCAGACTCGGGTTCATTATACACAAAACACAGAAACTGATTGTATGCTGTTTAATCAAATTTTAAAAGTAATGCCAAACACCCTTGAAAAAATAACGGGTAAGAAAGACTGCTTACTCTGTTTTCAACGTCTCTGATCTCATCAGTTTCTGAACTGATAATGAACTGTTTCATGTCATTGTTAATCAGCTTGCAAGCTAGGAAAAATTGGAAAAACGTACAAGTAAGATGTTTGTTATGCCATGATGTATTTAAAATTATAGCATATAAATAATGACATACCATAAGCTATATTTATTGCTGTTTCCAGTTTGTCCCCTGTAAGCACCCATATCTTTAATCCAGCTTTAGAAAGAGTTTCAATGCAGGCTGGTACCCCTTCTTGAAGCTTATCTTCTATAGCAGAACACCCAATCAAATTCAGATCTGTCTCTATCAGTTCTGCCACCTGTTTTGAGTTTCACATGTATTCAGACATGTATATGGATAACAGTCAGTCAAATGGGTTTAAGTAGAAACAGGCTGGGCAGGTTGGGTTGTTCCACTAACACTTCTCTGTCCTCATTTAAACTATTTAGGATGTTGTATGCACTAATAACTAACTTTATGCGATTTCCAACCGGTCTGACTCATTTGACTAGAATTTTATTCAACTGAAATAAAACTCAAGCCAAATCTACTCATTCATAATTAAACAGATCAAAACCGCCACCTCTAATAAAATTATAATTTGTATTATCAGTTCTGCCACCTTTGATTTCAGTTTATCAGAGACGAATAACATGTAGAAGATCAGAAAGGACAGCTTGAAATGGGGTAGGTGGTTGGGTTGGCCCTCTTAACTCTTTTTAGTCCATTTTTTCCTATTCTTTTATGAATAATGGCTTTTTAAATACGATTATGAAAACAATATTATTCAAGTAATAATCTAGTTTTAAATAAAACAATTCACGAAATTGACTTTGGGCGACTTTCAACTAGTTCGATTCATTTAAAACCATCTTTTTTTTTCATTTGACCCGTTTGAGATAAAACACAACTATATTGACCCATTAATAAGTTAATGGATCAGAACTTCCACATCTAACAAAATTATAACTTATACGCATAACCGATCATATATTAAAACTCATTACCTCGTCTAATTTCTTTTCTCGGTCTCGTAAACAAGATTTTGCCTGAATAAATTTCTCATTCCAGTTTTCATACATGTCGGGACTTAAATCTTTATAAGCCAAACAAAGAGTTCTCAATCCTGCTTCTCCATATTGTTCCATATGCACCCTAGTAATTTTCTTTATTTCATCGTTCCCATCACCCAATCTTTCATAAATTACAGAATCAGCCCCCTGTAATCAACAGACAATCTGCATTAGCGTCAGTTCACAGTTCAAGTTGCAAAAACAGTTATGGTGGGTTTACATCTTACTTTACAGTACAATACAAGCCGTCCATCTTTGTAACGACATACAACAGACTGCCGTTTTCTAGTACTATAAGAGGCAAAAATATTGCTATTGTCAGAGTATGGACAATCAAGAGTATAAATATTGATCAAAATATTATTTATAACCTGTTAAACTCAAGGACATTAAGGATTTCATATGGAACATCTTGAACTTTCCCCATTTTCTCAACATGTGATTCACGAACATATACCGTCGTAGGCGTACGCCTGAAATAGTTGAACTTGTTTGATATTTCATCAAATTATACAACAATGTACAAAAATCTATACATTTATCTCAAAAGATACCTATAGAAAAAGAAGCCGAAGTTCTTTGCAGCAATAACTAAAGCAGCCTCATCAGGTGATGCGGCTTGATATCTAATTTTATCTGGCGTCTCTTCACCTTCAGGTAGTACAGTATGACATATAGCAAGGCATCTGAAAAATTCCTAAAACAAACAAGAAAAATGGTCTTCATAAATGGAAATTTTAAAGAAGATATAGATTAAACTTTATTATGAAAGTAATTTACCTTGCACATATCCGGATTAGGTTCGTTCCTCCAAGCACCAGACATAAGCCTAGCATCATCAAAATTGAAACCCTTATCACATGTTTTGGTTGACAGTTTCTGTACCTGACAAATTTTCCCAAGAATCACTTTTCACACTTTTCTATAAATAATCCAACTTAAGAAAGTTATTGTACCTCCTCTGTGTTTGATACTCCCACTTCTATTTCAGTAACACCAGTTCCATATGTCTCTCCACCAATAGAACATTTAAAGAACTCCATCAAGTTTCTAGTTAATGTGCCCGTTTTATCTGAAAATATGTACTCCACCTACCACACAAAACCATCTAATGTTTCAGTCCCACAATATTTTTTGGTAATTATATTAATGAACAAATTACCTGCCCAAGTTCTTCATTTAGATTTGAGGTTCGTGCCAATGCTGGGGTGTTAGTTTCAGGATGGTACATACGCAAGTCGTTATTAATATAATGAGTTGATTGTATAAACTTTATCATCTGATAGATGAAGAACATAACTGGAATTAGTTAAATTAAAAACAAAAGAGAAATCAAACAAACTCATGAACCTACCTCAATAGAAACATAAAGAGAAATTGGAATAATTGGTGAATACAGAGTAATCAAGGTAAAGATGCTTAGAACAAAGACCTGAAAACAAACTAACAGAGTCAATAATATTAATAATAAAAAGAAGAGGAAATTTTCCACGTCTGCAAGTAAAATGATACCAGAGGTCTGTTTCCCGGATTAAACTGATCAGCTTCCTCATTAATCCCAAGTTGTAAGTAGTAATACCTCTCATTCACAAATAAGGCACTACATAAATTGAAAAAAATAAATATTATAACACCTATGAGAAAAGGGTAATTAAGTAGTTATGAGCATTACAATCTAGTACCTGCCTATAGCTCCAATGAGACACATGGAAAGAAGAACACCAAAAAGAGTAGCTATTACTTTGTCTAGCTTCTTCTCAAGTGTACTCCTTTTTGAAGGGACATTCATGGCATTCATCATTACCTGTAATTCAATATGTATAATTGTTAAAAAGTAACTCTTTATAGAATGTTTAATGGTACAAAATATAACACATGGAACCATTCAAATACCTTAGTCTCATGTCCAGTAAATACTACGGCCCCAACGATATATTCTGTATTTCGAAGACTGCATCCCTGAAAAGCATGTACACCAATAAGAGTGATCAGTTACTTTCTAGAACACTTGTTTAAACTTATAAAAAGGAAAATAAAATGCAACTGTTAAGCACAAAAGAACTAAAACAATAAGAAAAAGGGAAGTATTGTATATTTGTATCTTACTCGCAACATAATTTGATTTGGACCAAGGGGTAAAGTTTGGTTTTGAGTTACCAAATTCCCAGTGAAGGTATAAAGTGAATTATTTGGTTGTTCGCACTGTATTTCTCCTGCAAATAGTTTGAAAAAATCACTATAAAGGTGTGAACATGGAAAAATGTAAGATCTAAACTTCTCCTTATTTGCTATAGTATAAATGATGTCATCATCCTTTACAATTTAACCTTTAAATTCTGATGCTCTCTCAGGAGTTACATAGTCCCACGTCTTCTCCAAAGCTTTCCTGATTTTAAGATTTGTTTCACCATCCAGGTTTGCTGTCTGTAAACCATGAAGCAAAACCCAAAAAAAGCATAAACTTTTATGAATCGAATAACAAATCAATTAGGACTTCTTTCAAATTTTATGTGGTGCATTACGACAAAAATATAACCTTTAAGTAGAAACCTTGAACTAAAAACTAACCTCAATATAGCAAACACCGTCAGGATTGGTAGTTGCAAGGAATACTAGATCTGCTGGAAAGAACCCGTCCTGCTTGACCTACAACCAGATGAATATTAAAATTTAATTCATGCTTGTTAGTAGATCATAAATTGCACCTTATCATTCTTCACGCGCATAGAAGTTTTCTAATATATATTCATACGCACACTTAAAATCAGAGAATGGAGAGCTAGAATGATTCAAACCTAGAATTTAACAAAAATAAGACTGCCAAATCATCTATTTAGTCACAGAGTTCACTCTGGTGGTTTTATCATAGTAAAAATGAAAAAGAAAAAGAAGATTTTCATGGTACTTACTCTAATAATATCCCCAACCTGCAGTGACTTCCAGGGTACAGATTCCCACCTTTGGTTTTGCAGCAAGTCAACAGGAGAATTATTTATCATCATATCATTTTGAAGGCGTTTCTGTTATAGTTACATATTATGAGGGAGAAAGAAACATTTATATATTAAGCAAACAGTTATACAAAACTAGCCTAAACCAAAATATTATGCTGTCACCTCCTGATGCCAAAACAAAAAATTTAATAGCAGCTAATTTATGAAAAATTATAATGCTCACCCAATCTTCAAATGCCTCCTTGACAAGAGAGACGAAAAGCACAATACTTAGTGGGATTACATTTGTAATCGGACTAACAGGACTGCACAAGAAAAGAACTACGTTAAAAGTCAATAATAACATGCTGATACATATATAATACATAAACACATACATGCAAGCATGCATGACAAACTAAAAGAGACTTGGAAAAAGATGTATCTTCTATTGAATACTTTACAGGGTATTGTCAAAGATAAAATCTGATGGAGATTGATTTTCTCATTAAATCAATTCAGCTGATATCTTTGAGAATACACAGACACACACACACACACATATGCATTATGTATGTACATAGTTATGTCATAGTCATAATCCAAATTTAATGAAATTATATACTACAAAATGTCACATTAGTGGTTTAGTGATCTATGTCGTATTCCTGATTCCTCTAAGTAATACAGCAAATGCTAAGGATATTAAATAATTACAGCATAAAGAAGTTCGTATTCCTCATATAATCATTGAATGTAATATATCAATAATACAAAAGGGCTTCTTAATCTTGAGAAATCAAACCTCACAGGTGTAAATGATAAGCATGAGATGGTAAGAAAGTACAGGTTAGCCACCCGCCTGAACTGTCAAGTCATAAACAGGAATAATATTTCAATATATAAGATACATGGTTCAGATAAATAGATAATCGATTAGCTTCAGGGTTGTCACAATAACATAAAGCCATATCTGGGTAATCTGGATGAACCTTAATGCCATGTTTTATATACATAAGTGAAATGAGTTCGGAACACCAAATGTAAATGGACCATTTCATATTTGTTTTCCATGTGTAGTTTTTCAACTTCAGAATAGTAAGTTAAAGTGTGACAAAAGATAGTTAAGGCTAGTGAACTTTGAGTTTTGAATATCAAACACAGTAAAATAGTTATTTAAGAAAATCAACAAATTCATATAATTTTGAATGTTGAAAAGTAGTCCATTTGACTCTAAAATAACCCTACCACTACAACTTGAACCAACGTTAGCCTTCTTTATCCTCTGAAACATGTTGTATATTGAGAATGAAGAAGGGTCGGGATTTTAGACATTACAAGTTTGCAAAAAAAATGCAAACAAATAACATTGAATCGTTAAGAAATCTTAAGAGTTCTGAAAAAAGTTACTGGTGTTCATTCTATGAGTTACCTGTTCATATAGCCCCTTTGGCAGAAAGGTAAAAAGGTTGTACTTCGTAGTTGATACTGCATTTCCCTGAGAAAATCGAATAAATAACCATTATGGTATAGCTCACAGAAATGAAAGAACTTGTGTTTATATGGGAGTGCAACTCATGTTTTATAAGTGCAGAGAGTATACTGATCTAGGCCATACAGCGAGGGAGATTCAGCATTCAGATTGACTAATGAATCAATTTTCAAATTTTATGTTTGAATTGAACTAGAAACAATAAACTTCTTAATTTCATTCTGATTAATGATCAGAAGATCTTGAACAAAACAAAGGTAGTAACTTTCTTATTTTGCTCTAAACACTATATACTTGGATACTGCCACATAATACTTACAATTAACAAAATCAAGACAATTCTATCCCCTATACCATGATTGTCAAGCAATCCAACATAAGACAATAGTAATATAGCATACATATTACAATGTAGCGAAGTTACTTTTTCTAAACAAACTCTACCTAAGAAGTTATCTATCATACACAACCCTAGACCACATACCTGTTGTTCTATGTATTACCACCCCAATAAAATATGGGTTAACATAAAAGACAATACTCCCCAGGACACCACCAAATGCTAATTAGTAGAAGAATACAATAATACATCATATACTCCTAGACAATCTGCCATAACCATTAATAAAAAAATTTCCAAGGACTCATAAACAACAAATGAAGATAGTTACAATACCAGTTTATCATAGATCATAAGCTTCCCAAGTCAATACTTAAAAGCACGATAAATTACACACTTAATTAACTTCAATGCTTCATATTTTATATTAATAGATTGATAAAGGCTTCAGAAGACAATATTAATATTAGTTGTTCAAAATCCAAGCGCCAAATTCTACAACAAGTTAACAACATTATAATCATAAAGTGCAGAATTC
>BJCO01366808.1:0-10952 GCA_018326465.1 Flaveria floridana | reverse complement strand
CTGTGGATGAAGTTGTAGTGGGATGTGATAACCAAGGTGCAGTGCAGCTTTCTAAGCATAGTGTGTTTCATGATAGAACCAAACACATCAATGTAAGGCTGCATTTTATACGAGATGTGATTAATTCACAAGAGGTAAAGGTTGTGCAGATTGGAACTGAGGAGAATTCTGCAGACATGTTTACAAAAGGGTTGTCAGGTTCTAAGTTTTTGTTTTGTATTGATTCTTTAGGAATTGGATGATTTCACTGATTTGACTTTAAGGTGGAGTGTTGTTAATGATAAAGTCAGCAAATCAGTTTTTGGGTTTAGTGCTTAAGTAGCATAGTGAGAAAGTTCAGGGGGTTATGTTGTCATTTTGTAAATGTGGTTGTTAATAGTTTGTTAACTGTGGGATTAGGAGTATAAATTGGGGAGCGGGTTTAGGGTTCGAGTAGTTTTTCAAATTGATCTGTAATCTTGTTGTTTCTTCATCATCTTGTAACGATTCTTGATTCTTAATATCAGCTATGAAGTTTCTTGTAGTTGATTAGTTTTCGTTGTCAATTTCTTTGGTGTTTTGGTTTCTTGATTGATCTTAACTCTAACATTAATCATGTACAACACGCATTTGATTAGATTGTTTAATTTGTTTTTTTGCACCTTGTGTTAATGGCAACTTGTCGTATGTTATAACTTGAACATGAAAATTTAATTTTCATTGCCATTGCAACTCAACATTGATCTCTTCTTGTCTTATAACATCATTTGCCATTGCCCATTGATTTTTTTCATGACCCAAAATACTCACCTTTAAATCATTTAGCATTGGTAGTGCATTAATACTTCGACATTTTCTTACCTACTTGATACATATAAAATTTAACATGTACGTCTCCGTCTCTATATACATGATCCTTGTGAACTTCGTCTAATTGCTATCATCCCTATTCTTTACTAACCTTATGGGCACTCACATACATGATTTTCATATATCTTCGACTCGACAAGTGTCAAAAATATACATGTTTTTTTAAATGTTATTAATTAGTTTAATTGCAATTAAAAAACCTTTTAAGTGGTTAGGAGGTTTTGTTATAGAAACTTGTTTATTCGTTTTAGATACGACCTTTTACATAAGATGTTTAGAAAAAAAGTATTTTTATACGTTTTTGGTTCATTTTACGAAACTAACAAACTAAGATCTCGTGTTCGTTAGCAAACTTCTACTAAACATCTTTCTTTTCCACAAATTATTGTAGCTTGGGAGAAAAAGTTGTATTCTCAATTGCAAAATCTTTTTTTGATGGAACCATGTTCAATGCACGCATAAGTAAAATTTAACTTATATTATTTGTGGTTGATTCTTGTCGTTGTTCTAGTATTTTTAGAACCGAAGTAGAACGAACCGGTCGTTTTACAAGTCCACCGGTCAGAAAATATTTAAAAACCATATTATGTTATAAATAACATTAAAACTAAAGTTATATATGTGTATAATTTTGAAAAGTCATGAGTATTTTACAGTAATATATAAACAAACAACAATAAATACATACTTTAGTAATATGATAGATTATATTATTATATTACATTTATATATTTTAGTCACGTATTTATATTTCAGTCATAAATTTAACAAAAACAAGTTGGTAATGGCAGGGCGTGCATTCTAATTACGCACCTAACAAAGATTAATATGTTAAATTTAGCTCCTTCTTTTAAGTTTTCAATTTGAGTTTTCTAATCCACTCGTCCAAAGTCAGCTTGACCTGTACTGCTTAAAATGATATCGTTGGCGCTCTTCTCTTTAAATATTCTAACCATCTCAATATTCAATCTTTATCTTATCTACTAGTCACTATTTATCTTGTTTGAAAACTTTATTTTTTATTCTATATAATATTTTGTGTCCATGCATCATTTTGTCTATCCTCATCTGCTACATTAATCTTCCACGCATATGTTTTTTTATGATCTAATAGTTTGTTTCATATAACGTAACCGATCGAACTGTAAAATAAAAAAAATGTTTATTTATTTTATAGTATATATAAAAAGATGTTCCTTATGTGTACATGTTATATCATAGTGGCCTCATTGTTAAGTGTTAACATACTCAAAGCAGAATCTATTTAACGACTAAGAAATATATACATCCTTGGTGAGAATTATCAATATACATAGTATTAATTAACTATTAAAATAATAATAATAGAGATAAAAATATTTTTTGTTAGACCATATTATCAGAAGTTTGTAAGAACTACTAATCAATAAGGAAATGTCATTATCAAGACATCTACAAACTATAAAAAGGAAAATCGAAGAAAATCTCATAAACAAATTAATTATATTTGATATGTTTTCTGGGGTCTATGCTTTAGAACAATATAGAAGGCTATCGTAAGCAAATATTCTAATTAAATTTTTGTACATCATAGAGAGTTAAATGATGAACAAAAAGTTATGAAGGGGTGATTTTATATACATCTTCTTTACCTCAAAACATATCATATATAATAATATTATTTTTTTTTACTTCTTTGTTATAAGTAATGCATACAATTCTCATAAAGAAACGTAGTTAGTTTTACGTTTCCTTATTTACTCATCTTAACCATTTGAGCAATGAAATTCTATTTTTTGTCCTTAGGTTATGATATGATGTTCAAGATTTTTGACAGCTTGAATCCTTTAGGCTATAAATAAATTTAAAAAATAATCTAAGACGTCAACTAAACATTATTTGTTTTATCACTTAATATTTCAAGTTTTAAGAGGACATTTTAAAAATAGTATGTGATTCTCTTTATCTAGAAGACCGAGGATTTAAATCATATAAGATATAAGTGATCAACAAAACTAAATTAAGAGATATTTTTAAAAAAAAACTAATATTTCAAATTTTAATAATAAAATGTAAAAGAACTTCAAAATATTGTCTAAATATCATATTAGATTCACTACACAAAACACGAAAGTTTTTTTTTTCTTTCAAATGTTTAATAATAGAGTTAAATTTGGTTTTGTTCCCAGAGAAAATAACCATATTTCTTCAAAAGATTAAAAACATAAATTTATTTTTACAAGTTTCATAAGTTATTTTAATTTCAGTTCAAAGTTTCACTAGTTCTTTCAACTAAAATCCAAAATAATAAAAGTTTTGGATTGAAATTGAAATAACTTATAAAACTTTTGATGATAAATTAATGTTTTAAATCTTTTCAAGGAAAATGGTTATGTATATCAAACCTTAAGAGGCAAAATTAAAATTAACTCTCTTAATGTTATGACAAGAAGAAATTCAACCACATAAATTACTTTTTAATGTTTGAGTTATGATCCATTTTAGTTTTTCACATGGTAAACTATACCATAAACTGTTTTATATCATATTTAAACCTAAGTTTATTCCAAAAGCACTTCGTTTCTTATCACCCAAATGGTGTGATACATTTCAGGTACCAAAAGAAGTTAAAAGGGAGGACCAAGCTCAGGATGGACCAAATTAGATTTTGTAGTTCGTTTGTATATCCTTATTTATCAAGCTTTATTTTGGACCATGTGTTAATGTGTTATTCATCCTTGCATCTTAATTTTTGAAATGTGTGTTTGAACAACTAGCATGTTGGTTGTAATTATATAAATCTTTAAAGTGTTTAATTATGATCGGCTTTTCAAAAGTAGCAGGACTATTGAAAAATCATCAAAATAAGTTGGATAATTATGCAAAGGGAATTACTAAATATGGATGTTATAAGTTGAATAGTTATGCACATTGTAAATAAGAAATTCTCTTATTGCAAACACATCTGAGCTCATAATCAGTATAACACCGTAAAAACAATTCATGGTTTGTAACCTATAGTACAAACATAAGAGATATTTTGATATGTTTGAAGTTCCCATGTGTCACTTGTAACAATATAGCCTTTATACTCCTTCACTATCAATTAAATGTTTTTAATCGTTTCAAAACTACTTATGAATAATCATTAAAACAAATTAGAAAACTGTAAAAGAAAAGGAATTTACAACATATGAACATTACGGTTTGAAAAAAGCCCTACAAAGTTATGAATAGGCTAACATAAGGCCATATGTGAACAGAGAGCGTGAAAGCCACGTAGGCGATTAAGCAGTTCACAGACGTGAATCTCATCCCTTAAGACATGAGAGGGGGTGCGACCACACTCACACTAATATCTAAACAAAAATCAAAACCCTCCATATTTTTGTTTTAACCTTTTTAATAAATAATCTTAAAAAACAGACACACCTAATATAATTAGAACGCAAGTTTAATAAGTGTAAGTTGATTACGTCACTGCTTATGTGACGCCTATATAACCATACATTTTAGCCACTCTCACAAAGACATACCAATAGAAAAGTCTTTTAATAGGTGTGAACGCAAGGTATGATCGTAACATATAGTACAAAAATGTAAGAGATATTTTATTTTCTTTGAAGCTCCCACGTGTGAGACCACAAAAAAAATATCATTTCACTTCACCTCCATATAACAAAATAATAATAATAATAGTAATAACAATAATAAAGAAACATAAACAAACAGACTTTAATACTCGCTTGAATTACGAATCAGTACATGTTCTTTAAAACCTCCACTTGCTCTCACCTCCTTCGTCTTTCACCCCCATTTACTACATAAACCCTACACACATCTCCTCAGTCATCACACACAAGATAAGAATAAGATCTGTGATTTTCTGAATACATTCAACGATGAAGATTCAGTGCAACGTGTGTGAATCGGCGGAGGCGGTGGTCTTGTGTTGCGCCGATGAGGCGGCGTTGTGTTGGTCGTGCGATGAGAAGGTGCATGCTGCTAACAAGCTCGCTAGTAAGCACCAGAGAGTTCCTCTTTCCACCTCGAATTCGCACATGCCCAAGTGCGATATCTGTCAGGTATGGTTCGATTTGTGTGTTTGAGGTTTGTGGTTTTGTGTTTTGGTTGGGGAATTGGTTGTGATCTGGTTGATTTGATGTTTTGGAGGGTTGATTGTGAAGTTTGGTGAGTTAGGGTTTGGTTTGGAGGTTGGTGGTTTTGGAGATTGGGGAGGTAGGTGGATCGGTTTGACGGAATGAGTGGATTAGGGTTTGTGATTTAACAGTGTTTGAATTTTTTTTAGTTTGAATTGGAATTGATTCTAGTAACTTTTTGTTTAGAAAATAAGTTTGTGATAATTTTTCGTTTGGAGATTAGGAAGATAGAGGACTATCGTGAATTTGTGGCCAGTGATTGAATTTTGAAAATGGTAGCTGATTCTAATTTCTTCTTAATTTTATAAGGGCGGTAAAACTGGAGACTTTTCGCATCTAATATTCTAATCTTTCCAGATTGAATAGTACTGATTTTTGTGAAGATGCTAGGTAGTGAAAGATGTTAGGCACACACACTCAAGCTGCAAAAGGTTAAAAAGGAGGGCCTTTTTAAGCAATACACATCGTATAAATCTGACATTTATAGGTTTTTTTTTTACATGTTTTAGGCCTGTTTGGATATGTTCAAGGCCATTTTTAGATGTTTCAGACTAGTTTTGGCCCGAATCCTCGCATGAGTGCGTTGATGCAAGGCAGTATGGATGTGCCTTGCCTTAGAGGAGCAGCTTATGTGCCTTTAACTGTACAACTAAGATTGTTATAGTTTCTGCGTCAGTGTGACGCGGAAATGGTTGGTTCCGCGGAAATGGTTTGTTGCTGGCCATATAACTGTCAACCCTCTATGAGAATCCTTTAGTTAATGAGATCATATGTGCGCCATAGCTGTACTTGTGAAGTTTCCTTAGTGGGTAGTTGGGTACCTGTAAAGTTTGGAATCCGCTTGTATGTATTTACTTCAATTTGGATATCTATGGTTGGTTTAAGCTACTTCTCCTCTATTTAAGCATGCTTGCAGATTCAGTTGTCCAACTTCACATGGTGTAGAGTACATGTGGACATTCAGTATATAGATATATGCTGCAGTCAATTTAATATTCTCTCTGGTGAAATCTAATATTTATTACTTATTACTGTTTACTTTGGCATAGTCAACATAAGGGTGTGAAAGTGTTCTGTAAAGTCTATCTGGATTAGATTTACTGCTTAGTCGATTCTAGGTTTATGATTTCTTGTCATGTGATCTACCTAAATAACATTTGTACATATTTGTATAAGGTAAGGAAAAAACAACATTGTGTACTTAAAACCAATTATGCTCCAACTTGATATTTTTGAACAGTGGTCATGCAACTTGTTCATTTATGACTAGTGTTTACTTTCTTCAACTCTCGATTGTTAATTTTAGTCATCGAGTGCTTGACATCATCTAATTTGCAGGAAGCAGCTGGCTACTTCTTTTGTCTTGAAGACAGGGCTTTACTATGCAGAAAGTGTGATGTTGCCATACACACGGTCAATTCTTTAGTTTCATCACATCAGAGGTTTTTGCTTACAGGAGTAAAAGTAGGTCTTGAAGCTGCTGACGTCGGTGCATCATCTTCTACAGGAAAATCAAACTCGGGTGAGAAGATTCTAGAAGCAGAAAAATCACATTCTGTGCCAACAAGGATGGGTCAAATGTCAGCTACAAGTCAATTCAACAAAGTTATGCCTGTTCAAGAAGCGGGAGCCGTTGATCTTCTACCTTCTAAGATGCCTTTTACTGGAGGTTCTTCTGCCGACAGTATTCAATGGCAGTTTGATGATTTTCTTGCATTAACAGATTTCAATCAGAATTATAATTACTTAGACAATGGCTCATCCAAGGTAATATAGTACAACGGCCTACTATAAAACTTATTCGTACCTCTTTACATGGTATAATTGCGCAATGTGTAGGCTGATAGTGGGAAGCTAGGAGAGTCGGATGGTTCACCTATCCTACGAGCCATGGAGATTGAGCTGGAAGGTGAAGATTGCTTGGGTCAGGTCCCAGATGCATCTTGGGCGGTCCCACAGATTTCTTCCCCGCCTACTGCTTCAGGGCTTAGCTGGCCAAAAAACCGTCCATATCATCAGCACCAAATAGGTTCTGATACGTATGTCCCGGATGTATCCTACTTGCCAATGCCAAATTTCTATGGTTCTCAACAAACTACGGGTTCATTTAAAAGGCGAAGAAATTTATGATGTGTTGTGTGGATCTGATGGTCAGTTAGTGTTGTAACCTTAGACGCATCTTCATTCTGGTGTTGCAACTTGTAAGCAGTACGTGTTTCTAGGGGTTAGTTTACAAATGTATTTGTTGAGAAAGTGCAGTGTGTTTGTTGTGAGTTGGAACTTGTTACTTCTGTTGTGTTTAAGATTGTGTAACAGATGAATGTAAAGGGTGAATAATTCAAAAGAGAACATAAAATTCTTTATGTTTTATTTGTAACCATAAAATGATCAGAAGTTGGCCTGAGCAGGTAGAAAATGGTCCAAAGTGCAACTTGAATGTAGTATAAGATCTTATAATTTTATGGTTCTTTTAAGTGAATATATAGTGATTATCTTGATCATGCATAAGATCTTGTAAAGTTAATGCCACATCTCTACAACAAATATTTTAATTTATTTAATGTAATTTAATAGTTTAAACATTTGGTCATTACTCTACTGCAAACATGTTTAACCTTTAGATTTGTAATCCACTTGTTATTGTTGGATTTGGATCCGGCAATAAAGTTCTGCGCTAATATGTGGCAGGATATGATTGATCATTCATGTGAATAGCGACTTCTGAAGAATCGCCTGCTTTGCAAAATGTTACTTACATATACACCGAAGGATGTTATTTATTAACGAGAAAAGAACTCATAAAATGTGTGAGAGGAATGATATGTTTAGTAACACCCATAGTATATAATATTTTGATCACGGTCTTATTGGAACAAGATACATAGTACGATTTTTGAAAAAATCACTCAATTTCTTATGTAAAGTGGATTTTTACTAACTTTACAATAATATTAACACGCTAGTCATTTATAAAAGATCCAAAAATTTCAGATTAAAAATGTTTCGAGTTAGTTCAACCTACCGAACCCACATCCCGCAGCCCTCTTTGTATTTACATTTATGAAGAACAACGCTAAAAAGAATTGGTCACTCTCAACTCTATAAATACTCCCTTTTAGGAATAAGGTAGGGGGAAACTATGGCGAATGACTCTCGTGACGGAGTCCGGCCACGAGGGTTAGCAGGCCATCAATAGTGGAATTCCGGATAAAAAAAACTGTAGCATATTTCTTACCCAATTCTACTTGCGCACAAACAGTCCCAACATAAGTAAAAGACTACTTGTACACAACATAAACATTGAGGTTCATCTGAGTCAACTGAGAGATGAAAATGAACACCAAAGTGACATTTTAATCAATCTGGTCATAGATATTTGAGCAATTCATATGAAAATTTTGGTTAGATAAATAATCATACAAACTTTACAACGTACCTAAACAATTAATAATATACACCTAAGGAAATAATCTTGTGTGCTAGCATTAGCTGTTTATATTATCAAATGAATGAATTTGATGCTTGTATCCAATTAGTTTGCAAATGAACTCTTAAGGTTCAGGCAAGCAAGTTTTGAAGTACAAATTGCTGGATCAAGATGGCGAGTATGCAACCTAGAGATATATTGATCACATTTACTGCATCATTGTTGAGCTACAAATGCAAGAATCATGATTAGATTCATTAGAAGAAAAAAAACAAAAGTGGTTCACATATGTGCATGAAATCAACCTTCAGCTTACCCATTTGAATCCTTCTTTATCTTGGAGCACAGCACCTATCACACTCTCGCCAAGATTTGCAATTTGTGATGCCAACACACATATGACAGCTTCAGCAACCTTGATCTAGTATCCCAGAAAAAAGACAATTGCATACCAGTAATTAAGATATGTTAATCCCATCCTAACAGCATGAATAGTGTCTTTTTCGCCTATCAGAATAATAGATTCAAGAATAAAATAACATACCTCGCCCAGAAGGCAACCAACAGAGGCAAGAAGAATAGAAGCAAGAAACCCAGCAATGGTCCCCTCAACACTAACCGCCCCTTCTGTTCCCCTTGGGACAACCTTAAACGTTGTTACTAGGTATCTACAAAAGAAAATTCGATTTTTTTAATATAGCGCTAGAGGTGACAAAACGCAAGGTCGGGCAAGCTGGGTAACAGGTAGAAAGGGGTCATTTTGCAAAGGTCAAAAGTCAAACAAGGCAAGTTGACATGCAATGCTTTTGTCCAATTGTAAGAATGACTAAATGCTATGTTATTTCAACGATAATCTATTTTCTTAACAAATGATTTAGGAGATTTTCTGAACAAATTCAACAGTCAAAATCACTCAAAACTTTTGAATAAAACAACTTAAGAAGTTTTAACTTTTAAGCATCAACTACACCTTATGTTACTTCAACCAATTCAACAACCCACTCGACATGTTCCCATTTTTGCCATTTTCCCTATTTTACACAAATTGAATCATACATAAGGGGTCAAAGTTGCAACCTCTGCTAGTCACATAATAAATAAGATGCATAAAACTGGAGTTACTTACGTTGTTTTGCCGTACGCCTTCCCTATCTCGCTAGAGACAGTGTCACTCAACTTGGTACAAAAACTAGCAACAAAACCGAGTTCACAAAGGCGAGAAAATGCTTTCCCACCACCTCCATAAATGGAAAGCAACGCACAAACACAACCAGCAGCACTTGAACCTATCACACTCCCAGGCCCTCTTCTACCTTTTCTCTTCTCTGCAACACCTTGAGCTTCCTTTTGAGCCATTTTTATTTTCGTTACTGCTGTACCCTACAATTCCATTATCTTTCATATAAATTCTGAGCATGCTTAAAGTTCATTCAAGACCATAATAATAACAAAAAACAATGCATATCATGGCTCCAACAAGACGGCCAACAATCGTGAACTTGAATATGTTTACAACTATGGACACAGTGTGTTATATTGTGAAAGCAGTACTCAAGTTTAAGAAATCATTAGTATAAGAGCAGTTATGATTGACCTTGGATTCCCTTGTATCTATTAGAGACACTATGTTAACTAAACTAGTGAGTAAAATAGCTAAACCTATCCAGGAAGATCAGATGTTCAGTGCCTACATCGCTTGTAAAAGGTTCTTAATCCTAATATGATCTCAACATTTGATCCTTAAATACCCTTGCATCTGTTTTGTCAAGCACTCAGCATATGATGTTCCTAGAACAGGTTTAGCTATTGTCTTCCAGTTTCCCCCATTGTACTTCTTCATTAGTTCAATTAACAGGGGCTGTTTGACAACCTTGTGCCGAGCCATTAAGAGGGCCGACCGAATAAAAGGTGGCCTCTGACTCGGTCAGCATGTTTCTAAAACTTATCCATTAAGATGTTCCATGAACCATTAAGGCTACCAAACAGCGTCATAGTGTATTAATAAATACACAAGTAACTCCATTTGCTAATTGAGCGTAAACACACATCCAAACACCCCCATAACCACACCCATCTAACAAAAAAACACCTAAAATGTACAATTTTGATTGATCTGAGTATCTGACTGCATAAATCATCAACACAACAATCACTCACAATGACGAAGTAAACCGCAACGAGAAGAAACCCCGAGGGCCCAAACCCACGCCACGTGAGAACACCAAGCAAGAACGCAGCACCGATGCCGGAAATCGACAACCCCGTGACGAGAATCGGCGATCCGAGTAAGAAGATCATAATATTACTGAGAATAGCTGATTGCCATGTGGGTGGTGACAATTGGGCCAATTGAATTGCACGTTGAACGAGCCCTAGATCGGAGACACCAGAATCGCCGATTGAGTGGACTCTGGTGGGTGAATAGGAGTTCATGGGTTGAGATTTGATTAGATTTGAGGCGAGATAATTGGAGATTAGGGGTTTGTGATGGTGGAAAAGGGTATCAAAAAGTGGGAGGTTGTTTCGCCGGAGAAGGG
>BJCO01366803.1:0-13698 GCA_018326465.1 Flaveria floridana | reverse complement strand
CCCAAACAAACTTCAAAATGTATGCATACAAATTGTAGTGGCGGAATTTACTATATCAAATCCTACAAATCTACAAATCCAATGCTTTTATATCAGGTTTTAACAAGTTTCAACTCAACAAGATGAGTTCATCCCAAAAACAGCCTCATGTTCTCGTCATCTCATACCCTGCTCAAGGTCATGTTAACCCGATGCTCGAGTTCTGCAAACGCTTGGTCGCAAAAGGCATCAAAACAACGTTTGCAACGACCTTTTCCTTCTCGAAATCTGTCACCATTGACAAAAACACCATGATCACCTTCGAAACATTCTCTGATGGGTTCGACAACAATGACCTAGATCAAATCGTGCCACTGGATGTTTATTTTCCAAAGCTTCGGGAAGTGGGACCAAAGTCGTTATCTGATCTTGTTCTACGACTACAACGTCCTGACGCCCTTATTTACGACGGGTTTTTGCCGTGGGGTCTTGATGTCGCAAAAAGATTCGGGTTGATCGCAGCTGCCTTCTTTACTCAAACTTGTGCTGTAAATAGTGTTTATTATCATGTCAATAGAAAGCTTCTTACCATCCCATTGGCGGGTTCGGTAGTTTCACTTCCAGGATTACCACAGCTCAAGAACCATGAAACTCCTTCATTTGTGCACAGATTCGGCTTATTTCCAGCTGTTTGTGATCTACTTTTTAGCCAGTTTACCAACATTGATCAGGCAGATTGGGTGTTTTTCAACTCGTTTTACAAATTGGAGGAAGAGGTATGCATTTGTTTTCTAAAAAACAATTACTTACAATGTAAAAGTAGCAACATGAGCAGTCATATCAAGTTCTTTTGTACAAATCAAAAAAGAACGGATCAGGTAAAGTTGACCCAAAACATTTTTCTCATAAGTTTCTAACTATCTATAAGTTGAGGACTTATAAGTATCAAAAATACATGTCTAGTGAAATTTGATTGATTTGACTTTTTTGTTTGACCCGTTGGAGATAAGATATGCGTTTCTATCTTTGATCGTCATTTGTGTAGGTGGTCGATTGGATGGCAAAGCTGTGGCGCGTTAGAACGGTTGGCCCAACACTTCCATCAATGTACCTTGACAAGCGTTTGATAGATGATAAAGACTACACAATTAATCTGCTTAACCCGAAAAGTATTGAATGCATGAACTGGCTAAACGGGAAGCCAAAAGGGTCGGTCGTTTACTTATCATTTGGGAGCATGACACAACCTGGACCTGAACAAATGAAAGAGATAACATGTAGTTTGACCGAAGGTGGGTTCATCTTCTTGTGGGTGGTCAAGTCTTGTGAGCAGGACAAGCTTTATGAAGAGTTTGTCAATGGTGAGTCAAAGTCAGGGTTAGTGGTGAAATGGTGCCCACAGTTGGAAGTGCTGGCTCATGAGTCAATAGGTTGTTTTGTGACACATTGCGGGTTCAACTCAGTTCTTGAAGCGATTGGGTTGGGTGTGCCGATGGTTGCGATGCCTCAGTGGTCGGACCAAACCACGAATGCAAAGTATGTGGAGGATGTTTGGGGTGTTGGCGTTCGGGCTAACCCTGATGCTAACGGGTTTGTGAGTAGACAGGTTTTGGATTCCTGCATAAGGGAAGTCATGGAAGGAGAGAAAAGCATTAAAATCAAGAAAAATGCGATGAAATGCAGGGATTTGGCGAAAGAAGCTGTCGGGAAAGGTGGAAGTTCAGACAAGAACATTGATGAATTTGTAGCAGAACTGAAACTACAATTTTGATTCAATAAAATTTGCAGTATAACAAAATAAAATGAGATGATAAAAAACAATTAAGACAAAATTAACCTTCTCATCTCATTAGTATGTTGTATGTGCAAGATTGTAATATTGCATATTTGTGAAAATGAATACAAAACATCTTTTTCATATATTTATCTTCTACATTGGATTTACACTCATTCTCAGACCTTTTTATAATACATACAAAATTGAAGATTACGTATAATAGGTAGCATGACTCTTTAACAATTAATGATGATAATAACTAATTGCTGACCTGTAACTCTGTAAGATATGTCCTATGTGTCATTAAACCGAAAGTTCCATGATTTTCAATCACCTGGGGCGTATGAAAGACTCAAAGCATGTCTAAGATACAGAGAAGCACATGTTTATCAATAGTATCTTGTATTAACAGGTGGATTCACCTTCGTGGTAATCTGCAGTTGCTTTCGCCTTTTCTGCACAAAAACCATAGTGTGTTTCTTAAATAAAGAAAGATGAAGTCATGAACCTATCTTTTCACAATGCATGTAGAATATATAAACCATAATAAAGGTAGAGTCAATGAAAATGAAAAACACTTGAGTACCTCATTCAATTTGACTCTCATAAGGACCTTGTTAAATACCCAATTGCAACATCTGAGGACAAAAAATTAGTCTACACCACATCCCACTTTTAAGCTGCTAACCTTATCACATCAAATTCATCCATCTTTGATCTCTTATACTACAAATAGAACAAAATTGTAAGCCAAAAAGGCGAATAATAATAAGGAGCTAACAACCATCACAAGCAGCTAAACAAAATATGCATCACTTTATAATGGAAAAAAGTTCATCAAATTTACCTTAGTATGCTGGTGCCTTTGAAAGCCATTGATGTTGTCATCTCCATCAATCTTCCTTTTCTGATTCCATTAAAAGATAATACAAACAATCATGTGACTTAAACAGAGCAAGAATTAGGTCATCACTCACAAGGAAAGAGTGAAATTTTGTGATATATCTCTAAAGAAGAGTGGTAAATATAGATTATGATGGAAAAATCTAACCTTCTCAAGGGGTTTCTTCAAATCTTCAGCACCAGAATCATGATGACTAATTCTATGATTCTCTTTATCCTTAACCTTATTTTGATCTTTATGATGATGTTTGTGTTTTATATGTTCTTTATCTTTCTCCCTATCTTTGTCTTTGTGCTTTTTGTGCTTTATTTCCTTGTCCTTCAAGTCACTTTTAGATCTTCCAGCTTGTGTAGGAATCCCTTTCTCTGACTACAAAACACAACAAGAAAATAACATCTTTTATTACTTACATAATTAATTAACTATATATTTCAGTACTTTACATGATATATAACATAGGTAAAACAGAACAATGTAATCTATGACATTTCTTATCCACTGCTTCTAAAAAACAGATATAACATGGTATTCACTTGTAAAACTGAAACTTGAAAAGATAAATAGTCAGTTTTCTTACATCTGGAAGGTGAACGGGAGCCGTTTCCCTCAAGTAAAAGGCGTCCCTGAGGGAATTAAGGTCAAATGGAAGTATGTGTATATTTGTATCTCTTGAAAAGGATTTATTATCAATAAGCTGATTCAATTGCATCCCTTCGCCCTTTCGGATTTCTGTGTCTCCAACAACATTACGAATGTAATGTGTATCTGAAACTGATGAAGGAACCGACTTCTTGCAGAAGAACTCATAGTAAGGATATAAATTGTAGTATTTTATGAGATCCACAGCCCCGGTAAGTTCCTTTGGACCTACATTGCAAATAGCACAAGTTACTTGTGAAAGATATTTCAAACATATATCATACAAAAATCCCTGAAAAGACTACTTGAGCTACAAGAAAACTGTATCGGACAAAATGTGTATAAAGCGACTTGCCTTTTCCAAACTTCTTGTTCTCAAGATCCATCGGTTCAATGTCGCACGCAAGAATATACCATCATCACCTGAGGATTTACATAAAGATATATAAATTATTTGCAGATTGGAGATTCTACCAACCTATGCACCTTCCCTTAAAGATGCACACAAGCATTACTTAAATCATCATCATCAAAAAGATATATAAGAATCCACATATAAGCCAATCCGATTACCGTGTCACCCAGCCTGTATGTGTCTATACATTAATACATGTCTTTTTGATAATAGAAACATCCAAAATCAATCTAAGATAATGCATCATAGTACAAGTTGATCAATGCAACATCTAACTTAATTCACCGTTAATTCAACCTGAACAGCTTTAAACTAACTATCATTCAAATACCAACAAGACTCTTCATTCGTATTCTACCCTAAATTTCACATTGAACAATGAATAACACAAAAGATCCACCTTCAACTTTTGTGAAAACATCGTAGAACGAAAACACAAAATCAATCAAATCTTTGCGCCTATAACTGCATCTTTCTTACTTCTTTTCTGCAAAAGTTTTGCAATGCGAAGAGGTTAGTATACCTGGTACAAATTAGATTATTGTAACTCAAAATCAAAGGGTTTCGGAGTAGTTTCGCACTCAATGGAACAAATACGATAGATTCATCGATGAAATTGGTCGAAATAAAGGGTTTTTATTTGGTTTTACCCTTTAACCGAAATAAACCCTAATACCGGTAACGGGTTGCAGAGAGTTAAAAGACATTGGGTTCCTTATATAGGCGTGTTGGTGAGGAAAGGTTCAAGTGGGTTTGAAGAATACACTATGTAACCTTATATGATTTTTATCTAACTAGAGATTAAACCCACGCACGTTGCCGTGTGTTTTTTTTTTTTAATTTCTAATGGACGCAAGTGTTAAGTAATTTTATGTGACAAATTTCGTATATTCTCCACAAAAACATAGATAAAAACATTTTATACCTTTTTCTAAGATTAGAAAATTAAATGTATATGTTATAGTTTAAAAAAAAAACCACCAACACACTCTTTTTCTAAAAACATCCTAAACTAAAGCAAAAAAAAACAAAAATTAAAACATATTAGTATACCTATTAAAATGAAAGAACGATGGACAATAACTTCATATTTTTCTATAAAAAATTAACTCTAAACATAAGACTATACAATATTTAGAGTAAATGTATTAACTAAAAAACCCTTTGAATTTTGCTACACAGGTATGATACCTAGAAGGCAAGCTCAAGAGAAAGCTAAAAAGCTAAGTCGTTTGACTCATATCATAGTATAACCTATAATGCATATGGTACATCCTCATATTTTGCAGGCATTGTTCTCTTTCTTCCACCAAATTCCCCATTCCACCATTGATTTGTTCTCCATAATTCCTCCTGAGGTAGGAGGAAGATATAGTGCGGGTTCTACAACGTGGTTTTTAGGATGCTTTGCACCGGTGGGATCGTGGTTCGCCGCTGGGAGGGAGATCGTTTGCTTATGATGAATTGGTGGAAGTCAAACCCGACATCGATCCCTCAAGAACAGCCTCGGCGAAGGGTATGTCCGTTTCATCAATCATTACCAAGTCGACGTCATAGCTATATCTTGTTCAATTTAGCTTCGTAATGGCGGCCAGGAGTTGTATTTCTATGACGTCGACTTGGTCGATAGGTATAACCGTTCCGATGTTGGTGATTTCGAGAGACGGTAAGAGCAAAGGTTGAAGGCTAGCTTGAAGCTCCACTGTTTGTTTAGTTGACTTGACTTGAACTTGAACCGTACGTGCTTGCCCCGCCGCGCCGCACGTTCAAGTCGGAGTCGGAGAGTTGGGCGTGCACGAGCGCGTGTGGGACTTTTTTATGAAGAAACTTACCCACCCTTCCATTACCACCACCGTCACACTCTAGCAAGCCATTAATAGCTAAAGAGATCTACTGGTTGTTACAGTAGGGGCTATTTCGTATATAAGTGAAATCTGGTGGTCAATGTACGAAATTACAAATGGTAACTGTAGTCACCGACATTGAGAAATTATATATATATATATAATATATATCAACAACAAAAGATTAAGATTTAAATTTTTGTGTTAAAGGTGGGGTAAGAGGAGAGAGAGTCATCTTTCCTGTTATTCTTCTTACACTCGCTTTCCTTCGCTTAGCTCTTATTACTTCTAAAGTTGATGGACTAATGTCGCTTTCAGGACTTCACTCACGTATACGCTCTACTACACTGCACTACAAACAGGTGGACCGTGTTGCCATCGTGCCGTACTTCACCCACTCTATCCTCTCTAATAGACAAGTTGGAGCAATATCATAGATGCAGTTTATAATAATATATGCTTTAAATTTTTATTGTAATAAATTATGAGATTATTTATGTGTGTATGTAGCATAACAAATGAGCTGAACATTCATCAACTAACTCAAGTTCGTCCTATAAAAATTTAAATCAACATGTTAAAAGTCATCGGTGTTGAAACTCTATAATTGTTTTAGCTAGAGTTGCAGTTTGAATTTGAACCAAACTCACGCTAATAAGGGTGTGACTCAAGCTTTTATGTATTGTTTCTCGTCCTCGTAATCTATAACCTAAGATCAAAAAGTTATCCTTTTCTTGGACCCTCCCTCTTCCTCAAGTTCGTTTATTTTCTACGATCGTGTATAAAAATAGTTTGCTTTTATTATAAACCATAAGAATAAACATTTGTTAATCTCAGTACTTGTATAGAAATGATCGACAACAGACTCTACATACTTGGATTATGTACACATTTATTAACACAACGTTGGCTTCTTAAAAGGTTTGTGTCAGTGACTAGTTGTGTGTTGGTTAAATTAACAAGTTTTGATTGAGTTTGTAAAGAGCAAAGCAAAGTTAAATCAAGATATAGACGTTGGCAACAAAATAATAAAAGACAATAGCTCCATTGGAAATAAGACAAATCGAGAATGTGGCTTCCTTAATCTAAAGAATGTGCAAGTGTAACCCCCAACCTAAAATAGTTGACGTGTCGTATTTACGGAAAACAAAGACAAATAATACAAATATCAAAGTCTTATACAAATGGCGTTCTATGTAATAAGATTATACACTTTCATAAGTTATAAGTTATTAAGTAATAAGATTATACAGTTTCATAAGTTAAAAGTTATTAAATAATAACCGAAGGTTTCTAATCACTAACTCTGCTTTCTATATATCTTTACCTATTCTCTAAGATGCATGTGTTTCACTTGTAACTCAAAAACCTTAGAAACTTGTCATGGAGAAAGAATATGTCCGAGTAAATTGTCGAGTGCATAAAAATCTCAAAAGAAGATGATACACAAGTCTAACCGGAAAAAGTAACTAGCATCAAATTTGGTTCTTCTTCTTTCTTTATAGCATACAAATGAATAATTTTATTAACATCAGATTGAAATTACAAATATGTAACAAGTAATTTTGAAGTAAAAACTTTCTACAATTAGAGTATTCTCAAAATCTAAAACAAATACACTAGAAATGTACATGAGTTTCAAAATTACAATCAAAAAAATGAACAAACTGAAAACAGACACTAATGTGATGAGATAAATTACAATCAAGAAAATGAACAAACTGAAAACAAACACTAAAGTAATGAAATCATCAAGATTTTGGCAGCAAAAACCTTCTTTGAAACCTGAAACGATGCTAAGACAAATTCCTTTCACGCATAAAACTTTCTATCTTCGCTACATCTTCTGGAGTATCTACACCATGAGCATCATGATCCACTTTTATTACCTGCACGAATTAAAGACAAAAAAAAACTTCCATCAAGAGGTTATGGCAGAAACCGGTGGAAGCAGTGTTCGAATATGAGATCTCTACCAGAGAAGAAATAGGTGCTTACCACACCACCACTCCTCGAATGTTTATTTTTCAAATATTTATAACAAAAAACTACACCTTTTGGAGAGGGAAAGAAAAAAAATAAATAAATAAATAAATAAAAATAAAATAAAATAAAAAAAACCAGCTTTCATCAGTACCTTCATCTTGTAACCATTCTCAAGAACTTTAAGTTGTTCCAAATCTTCTTCCAGTTGCAATGGAGTTGGAGTCAGATCCGGATAAATCTTTAGAAATTCTGAATCATAGCTCTAAGAAACAAGATTATGAGATTACTACACTTATAAATGTACCGAATTCATAAATATACATCACGAAATTCTAATCTATCAGGTACCTGAATACCAAGATGAAGATTATATGGGAATTCAGGATTCACTTTCCCCGACCTGGATAAATAAATTAAGAACATAAAAAAGACATTCAATATCAGAATAGCAAACAGAAAATGTTAAGGTGAACATATCTTGAAGGTAATAGAAACACAAACTTGTTAAAAGGGATCAACCCACGAGAAAAGTAGATCGCATAACCACGATTATCAACCACACATTTAACACGATTCGGGTCCAAAGCATCTTCTGGTTTCAAAGATGTTACTGCAGTGCTGAAAACTGCATCTGGGGTCGTCTGCAAATGGTACAAATCAGTATATTCAAACAATATATATAGGGTTGGATATATATATGAGATATTAAATTTTAAGATTTTGATCAGCATGTGATACCTGCAGAGCTTTGACAATCCCATCAATAATTTCAGGTTCAATAAGAGGTTCATCTCCTTGAATATTGACAACAATATCATACTTCTTATCAAGCTTTTGAAGTGCTTCACTACATCTTTCAGCTCCTACGATTGATGCACGCAAATATTATTATCTCCTAATCGAAAAACTAATAATAAACATAATTTCATACCATTTCTGCACGATTCTGCAGTCATTATTACATCAGCACCAAACCCGCGACAGCATTCTGCAATCTTTTCATCATCCGTTGCCACAACTACAACACGAACCATATTCGAATTAGCTACAAAATTTGAATATTAATCCATTTATCACATGGAAAGCTTAGGAAGAGCCTATGCAGCTAAGTATTGGATTTACTAACATAATTCATTGCAAACTGGAAACATATCGCGTGTTAAATCTAAGAATTCTCTATACAAACACTATAGAAAGGGCAAATTCTAGCCAAACAGCAAGCCAATTCTTTCATTCAATTACCCATATCAAATTGATTACAAACATTAAACATTTTATTCCCAATCACATAAAGAGAAAAAGATTATCAAGAACGCGCAAGAACCAAATTCAAAAACTAAATTCAAATACATACCAACACGATCCAATGTTGTCGCCATCTTTGCTCTCTCCCAAGTTCTCTGTTAAAAGCAGATGAAAATCAAAACTGTGAGCTAACCAATCACCAATTTCGTCACATCTAAGCAATTAGCATCAAATACGATACAGATTTGTTGATAATATACGAAAATACTCTGAAAAAACAATAATAATCGAAGCTTATATACTCAAATTCAGCATCTCAACACTAAAATTAGTCAATTAGACACTAAAGTCTGATCAATGTGACCGATAATTGAACAACAGTGACCCAAAATCAATTTGTAAAGAGTCGGACTTAGCATTTAATTAGCATCAATTACGAATTTACGATAAAGATATGTTGATATCATAAGAAAATCCTCTGAAAAATCTGTAACAATTGAAACTCGGGAACTCAAATTCAGCATCTCAACACTACAATCAGCCAATTAGACACTAAATTCTCATCAATGTGACCGATAATTGAACAACAGTAATTCAAAAACATATTTTGAACTTAAACCCACTTGGATCATGGGTTTGCCGAGGATCTCGACGAGGGGTTTCCCGTGAAACCGTGAAGAAGCGAATCGGGCTGGAATTATGCCCACTACTCGACTCCGAAACACGGTGGCGGACCGGCGGTAATAGAAGAAAGCGTGAGCACCGGCGGCTAGAGCTGCGGCGGCGACGCCGTGCAAAATCACTGATTTGGTCGGCATTTTACGAATTCACTGTGATTTGGAGAAGATGTAGAGCAGATATGAATGTGCAGATGCCGAGAGAAAGATGCGAAGTGGGTCAGGAAAAAGAAGATTGTGTATCGAGCAATCTTTTTAAGTTCAGATCCGAACTGATATCGAACATGACGTCTTACCGGTCGATAACAAGATGATGTGATAACAAGATGATGTGATATTGTGACGGAGCCAGAAATATTTTTTTTAAGGTCACAGCATTTAGGTTTTCGAATGTCTTATCCCGTGGTTCTTTTAGGTATCGAGTAATTTTTTGTTAAGGTCTCCTCTTGTGCTATAGCTCATAAGTAGTTTTAACATGAGTGTTAACTATTAAAGCTTTGTTTTGCATATAGCAAGTAATATTGATTGCCTCAGAAGGTGATGGGCAGTTTAAAGTCAGACACCATGATTCTTGCAGCTTCAATAAGTATCATGTTTCTCCTCTCAGCAATACTATTTTGCTGAGGAGTCCTGTAAGCACTATATTGTCTTAGAATACCATTTTCATCATAAAATATGTCAAGGATTTGGTTTTTGAATTCAGTTTCTTGATCACATCTTATGATCTTAATCTTGTGATCACATTGATTTTTAATTTTCAGAATAAAGTTCTTCAAGACCTCATGAGTCTTATCCTTAGTTTTAAGGAAGAAGACCCAAGTAAATCTTGTGAAATCATCTGTGATCACTAAACAGTATTAGCTCCTTCCTAGACTCATTACACTGTTGGGGCCAAAGAGATCCATATGTAATAAGTGTAGGGGAGTAGTGATGAAGTTCTTTTCCTTTGGTTTGTGAGACACCTTGTGTTGTTTCCTCTTCAGGCATGCAACACAGTGATCATTACTTGTAAACTCTTTGTTTGGCATTCTAGTTATCAAACCATTCTTAATTAATTTATTCATGTTCTTAAAGTTTACATGACATGTTCTTTTATATCAAAGGAAAGAATTATCACTATTTGCATTAGATTGAAAGCAAGAAACTTTTCCCGAAGGAGATGTTTCCTGTAAATCCATTTTGTATGTGTTTCCTTTCTTAAGGGTTATGCTCTTGAGGAATAACTACCCCGGGTTTAAGAACAATGCACCCAACTTAGTGAAGAGCATGCTGTGTCTCTTATCATAAAATTAGGATACACTCAGTAAATTGTACTCAAGGTCCTTAACAAAGTTTACCTTTTCAATACTGAGATTACCATTTGTAACCATGCCCCTTCCTATAATGTAACCTCCTGCATCTCCTCTAAAAGCAACTGACCCTCTATTAATTTTCTTAAAATCTTAAAGCAAAGAGTCATTGCTTGTCATGTGTCTGGAACAACCACTATTTATGATCCATACATTCTAGTTGTCTTTCGTTGTTGCTGCACAAAAGGAGAAAGTTAGTTACATTTGGAAACTTAAAGCCTCATTGGTCTTGAGCTTGTCAAAATGGACTGAAGACAATGCAATAGTGATTGATCATATGTTTAGACTTTGAAGATCATGTGCTGTTGCTAATGAATAACTTTCAGTCACATTGTCTTCCGTTATCTTCCACACCATCTTTGGAAGATTAGACTTGACATTCAACACTTTGGAAGTTTTGATAACTTTGGAAGTTTTGGAGACTATGCCTTTAAAAGATCTTGCTTTAACTGTAGCAAACTTCAGTGCTTCGGAAGCATTACTTTCTTTCGAGACCAAATTTTCTTTCGAAGATAAGTTTTCACTTGTCTTCATTACCACTTTGGAACTTCTAAAGAAAAATACTTATCTTAACAAGTTCCACACCTTGGAGATCTTATAGATAGCAGAGTGTGTGGAGGAGATATCTCAGTAGATCCCAATCCTTGCTTATTCTGATAACACATTTTTGCATACAGAGATGAGGATATTATGTTCTTGAAGGTATCTTCTTCAAGAACACATTTTTCTGCCCTGTCTTTGTTGATTAAAAGCTTAGCTTGACACTCTGTTAACTTAGTGATAAGATCTTTGATTTAAGTCTTGTAGTTGATATGTTTATGCTTAAGAGTTGAAATAGTTTTCATTAAATCTTCAATTTTGAGTTTATAATTATTTTCAGCTCTTTTGAAATCAGTTTTTAAGATATTTAAGCACTCAAGGTCAGATATCATCTCTAAGTTATAGGACCTATATCTGTTTAATTTACCAATGCATTCTAAGGTATGAAGTGACCCATTTGGTTACACTTTTAACATTTCACTTTACTTTTGTCCAGCCCAAACTTTTCACTAGATACATTACTGGAAAACTTTCTTCATGTCCTCTTGTAGAATTTCTTGGCTCTATGAGTGAGAAGAGTCATCTATTGGATTATCTCTATGTACTTCAGATCATCTGGATGGATGCAGTTCAAGTCTTTAAGGGTGAAGAGGAAGTTACCTATGCTTTTATCAGCAGACAAAAAGATTTGTGATGAGCTTGTCTCTTGGAATAAGCTACCTTGGATGTAGCTCTCCGTTGGTGTCTCTAGAAAGTTTATGAAAGGGCCCTTTTATAAGTTGTTAGGGTAAGAAATGAGATGATGTTGTGGTTCTCTACAATCTCTTTGAACCACATAAAGGGCAGAACTCTGTTGATTATTGGAGTTACCAGATGGGTTTTGCATGTTCATCTCCATCTGATATCCACTTAGTATGCCATACAACTCAGTGAGAGTAAGGGTCTTGAGGTTTTCATTCCTCTTAATGACCACACAATAGTATGTCCATTGTCTTGAAAAAGAGGACATAAACTTCCTCACAACGTCTCTATTCTGCAGTGCTACTCCAACATCCTTTAGAGTATCCACTATCTCAACATTCCTGAATTATTATTGAGTCATAGTTTTATCTATTTTGAAGTTAAAGTTCTTAAACTGCTGCTTTAAGAGGTTTTACTTATTCTATTTAGCTTCACTAGACCCTTCATACATCAGCTTCAGTGCATCTTATAGTTGCTTGTCAGTTTTGCACTTCTTAAAGCCTTTGTAGATAGCATTTGGAAGAGCAGTTTGAAGAGTGATCATGGCCTTCTGATCTACATTAATTCTCTTCCTGTCTTCTTTAAATTAGTCAGCCACTTTCTTTAGAATCATGCCACCTTTAGCAGCAGCTGAAGAGGTGCTTAGAATGTAAGGTCCTGAGGTAACAGACTCCCACATTCTGTTGTCTTAAGACTTGATGAAGCCTTTCATTCTTAGGCATCAAATGTCAAAATCATCAGGAGTGATCAGTGGGGACTTTACCATAGTAACAGCTTCCATATCAGACTTAGAAGCTACTATTTGAGTTGTTAAGTGTTTTTTTGAAGAACTGGAAGATTTAAGATGGTGATATCTTATAATCAAGAGCCTGAAATGCTCTGATACCAATTGTAGGACCGGTTAAAGATAGAACACTTAACAGATCAAATAAGGAACCGAGTTTGAGTATATGACGCTAAGAACACAAGTAAAACAAGAGACAGAACAAGAGCAAGAACAAGATAAGTATAGTTTTCAAGAATGCTGTATATTGCTCTCAAGTTCTATTACAAGTGTTAAAAGCATAAAAAGAAAAACAAGAACCTGAGATACTTTATACTACATCCTACAGTCGGTTATGCTTTGAAAGCCAGCTAGAAATACTAATCTAGACAGCAAGATCAATGTACAGTCAAAAGACAAGTTGCCTTTTGACTTGTAACTATGACATGTCATAGCTCACATTCTAATTTATTACAAAAAGGATAAAAGGTACAAAGTAGAAAGTTATAGACTCCAAACCATAATCTATAATTTATAAAAGCATGGACCTTTTCACAAACTTATATAAGTTGGTGAGTGTAACACCCGGAAATTTCTTTCTGAAGTGTCATGCGACTGGAGGTCCAGACGCACGGAAATCAGGCGACTGGAGCTTCATACGCATGGAGTCGCACGACTGGAGCTCCATACGCATGACAATCGTACGACTGAAGGTCCAATCGCATGAAGCTCAGGCGACTGAAGTGCCCATACGCCTGGAGCTAGGGGTGACTGGACAGTGGTATTTAAGGGAGAGGGCAGCTCTTACCCTCTTCCCACACTTGCAAACTCGGTCAGAA
>BJCO01366801.1:0-10336 GCA_018326465.1 Flaveria floridana | reverse complement strand
TTGAATGATTGTATGATGAACAAATGAATCAAAATCTGAATTAAATCATAAGATTTAGGCTGATTTTTGGGTTTCAAAAAAGTTTGACTCTGAAAAAGTCAAACTTCATGTTCTTGAATGAACCAACTTTTGATTCTTGGATTTCTAATGGAATTGGGTGAAATCAAAGGTCATAATAGCTGTAGATAAGTGATTCTAAGCTAGAACAACAATCAATTTCATATAATCATCATCTAAAATCGGATTTAAATGATGAACCCATGAAGAACACTAAGAACAACAAAAACCCAGATCTGAAAATCAATGTTCAAAATGTATGATTTGGAGGTTGTGAATGATAAATGAACCTTAGATTTGATGTTTCTAAGCTAAAACCACTATCAATTTCAGCTAAACAACATTAGATTCGTGATTTTGATGAATTTTCCTCAAGAACACAAGAACATAAAATTTTCAAAAATCTTCAAATTCGAGTGTTGGGATAATCCAATTGATATGAAACTTTGCAGATGTGTTAGTTATCACAAACTAAAGCTATTAGAAGCTTAAATTTGATCAAACAATAACAAAATCAAAATTTCACATTCATGAGCATTTGAAGACTTGAAGAACAAGTCTACTTGAATCTTCAAATTAATGGCTCAAATGAACTTCAATGGATATGAAAACATGCAGATCATCACGAAATAACAAATCTACGCTAATGGTAGCTTTGATTTCATCAAAAAAACAACAATTTGAATATCAAACTTGTGGTTCTAATTTTTGTGAAAAATTTGAAGAACAAGGAGCCAAGGCTCTGATACCAACTGTGGAAATCCGATATACGCGGTGGATTGAATATTGCAATTGTATTTTGCCGTTTATCAAATCTGTGATGTGGAATCTCACAGATCTTTTGATGATTTCATGATGATCTATATGCAAGAGATGAACATGTATGATGACGAATGAATGATGAACAAATTCAAGAACACATATTCATATAAATTTCATTCATTCATATGTATGATGTTCAAGAGGAATTCAAAGGGAGTTTGTAAGAAAACACTTTCTCTCTCACACACTCAACCTTGAATTCTCTGATTGTTAGTGATTACACCTTTTGTGTGTGTTTTGCTCTCTAGAACAATGATAATCTCTCTTCTCACTTGTTGAGTATAAATTACTACACTTAGTCATTTATACTCTTTACAAAAATAAGAAAATATTAAATTTAAGCTCAAAACGATTACACAAATATAGTTCTAAGTCTGATAAATGCTCTGTTACTGATGCGTGACTGCCGGATGCTGACGTCATTCGGGACAACCGCTAATATTGACTGTTGACTTTGACCACGGTTGACCAAGTTTGACCAAGTTCGACTTTGGTTAATTTTCTTCATTTTGATCATATCTTTAGAATATTTTCACCGTGTCGGTTTTGGTAATCATCATGAGATTTGGCACTTAGGTTTTGGTAAGTATCATCTTCAAATTGTCCAACAGTACTCCCCTTAAGATAATGCTGCTGAAAACTCATGATTATCAAAACTTTGGATGTTTGTTGATGTGCAGTCTTCTCCCCCTTTTTGGTAGCATCTTCTTAGAAGTTTCATAAAAAGGCATTGAGAAAATGACTTTGTTTTGACAGATAAAGACTTTGGTTCGGCACTTGATGTATGCTTTATCAACTTGATCTTCTAGTGTCATTTTGAAGAATTGAAGATACACCCATTTGCATACACTATGGATTGCACAGGTAGCAATATCAGCAGCTTTATCTCGACCTCCAAAGTGAAGGAGAAGCATCAGAAATTTTTTAGACTTAACATATACTCTCCCTCAACAAAAGCTTTGGATGGTGAGGAACTTTTGTGTATGAGACACCAAGAGGAGGATTCTTAGTTCTCGGCAACTGGTAGGAGATCTTTGAAGGAAGAAAGAGTGTTCTCTTAACATCTTGAACTGAATAAGAAACGCAGTGATTAAAGAAACTAAGGAAGAAATCAATCATGCGTTAGTAGCTGAAGTGGTGAGGAGAGATGAGGAGTCAGTGGAAGAGTTTGATCCTTTCAAAGAATTTAAGAATGAGGGCATGGGTGAACCTTGTGATGGGAGTGTTAAGCAATAGGGTCAGGATAAAGAAATGGATGTTGAGAAAGTCACAGAAAAGAAGGTTGATGAAGCTGATGAGAATGGAAAGCAAGAACTGGTTGACAAGAGGGAGGTTAAGCTGGAGGTAAATAAAGAAAGGAGTGCGGAAGAAAGTGAAGCTAAGAGGGCAAGCAAGAATGCAGTGGAGGAGGAGGAGGAAGAAAAGAAGAAGAATACGCCAGTCTGTCAATGCGAAAAGGCCTTAGCTGCTGGAAAAGTGGTTATGGGCCTTCCTTATGAGGTAATTCAAGATATGTGTTCTTCTTCATACAAAACTAGATTATTTGGAGTTTATAAAACTAATAGATTGTTATTAGAAACTGAAAAAGAGCTAAAACAAAAAAAAAGAGGAACTTAAAACAAATGAGTCTAAATATTTTATCAAATTAAATGAAGCTTTAAAAGAAAATGAGCATTTAAAGAGAAATCTTTTGGAAAGAAATGTCAAAATAGATTCATTAACTGAAGGTGTTGCTCTTGATTAGTTTGAAACAAGCAAATTAAAAACCAAGCTTGAAAAATGGACAATATATGGGATGAAACATGAGGATCTTTACAAGAAGCAGCAGGGGGCTAGAATTAAGACAGGGTTGGGATGTGATGAAACCACTCATGTTTATCCTCCTCCAAGTACTTATTGTTAATCACATATGCCTATACCTCATCCAATAAATGAATTGATTCAGAATGATACTAACAGTTTGTATGGAGGTCTAGAAGGAGTGAATCATAAGGAGATTCGAGAGGATTATTCTTACGGTAGCAGTAGTGATTTGGGCAGCTCTAGTTATAGCTTTTGTGATTCCAAAAAGTATTTAAAAGACACTACCTTAAGTAGTTTTGTATCCTAGCAGTCAGTTTCAGACAATGGCTTATGTAGTTCTACTTCTAGCCATCTTATTCATCGTCGGATGTTTTTAAATCAATTACAAATGTTATCAATGCTTGTGTTAATGACAGTGATGAACGTTCAAATGAAGCTTCAATCAGACTTAAAGACTCAAATGGTTTTGAAAAATTCCTCTCTCATCCTATCCCATCTTTTACCCCAATTCGGATTTTTAAACCGAAAGAAACAGGAACATCTTCCTCAGATATTAAAACCATTAATGTAAATGAATTAGAATCTACCAAAATTAAGGTCTTGAAAGAAAATTTAAAAGAATAATATGATACGTGCAACAATTTTGATTCACATGTGACTTAATCTGAGGAAGATAGAGTAGTTGATCAAACTCTTGTTCAAAACTACAAAAAGAAAGGTTTGAAATCCTATTGCTTTAAATGTGGGAAGGATGATCATGTAATTAAACAATGTCCAAAATATGTTGATAAAAATGTACATAATAGTTCTTTGGGAAGTAGATTAAATCACTTTGTAAACAATTTCTTTTGTAAAAATTCTTATGCTTCAAAACCCATGTTTTTCAAAACTTGGGACCCTATTTCTAAAGCCTAACGATCATTGTGTACTAATGCCAGGATCATTCAAGAAAAGATGTCAATAGCTTATGGCATGTTAATAGCGGATGTTCCAGACATATGATCGGGTTGAAGGACCTTCTCACCAACTATAGGATAATAAATGGAGGATATGTTGCATTTGCTGGAGACAAGAAAGGTGGAAAGATGACTGGTCAAGGAGAAGTCTCAAATGGTTCATTGACTCTAGAGAAAGTGAACTATGATCTAGAACTGGCATTCAACTTGTTGATTGTATCACATATATGTGATAAAGCCATTCCAGTATTGTTTATGTCAAATGAATGCTTGTTCCTAAAACATAAGTTCACTGTTCCACATGAATTAATAATCATGCAAGCTCCAAGCAGGAATGATACATACTTGCTGGATTTGGGATCAACACAATCCACCTCGACTATGACATTCTCCTGTCAAAGGCTTCATCATCCGAATCCTTCTTGTGGCATAGACGATTAGGACATGTTAATTTTAAAAACATAAATAAGTTGGTTAAAAACAATCTTATCAGCGGGCTACCACTTAAGGATTTTTTAGTGGTAGAAAAATGCATGGCTTGTGCTCAAGGAAAGCAGCACAAAAGGCCACACAAGATTAAGCTTGAAAATACAATTTCACATCCCCTTGAATTGTTACATAGTGATTTATTTGGTCCTATTAGTGTTAAATCTATCGCTAAGAAATCTTATTGTTTGGTTGTTACAGATGAGTTTTCAAAATAGTCTTGGGTGAGATTTCTTGCAAATAAAGGTGACACCACAGAAGAGTTGCAAAAGCTGATCCTGTCAATTAAAACCATCATAAAACGGAAGTTTATGGCCATCAGAAGCGACAATAGAACCGAATTTAGAAACCACATCTTTGACTCATTCTGTGTAAGCAAGGGAATTATCAGACAGTTTAGTGCTGCTAGGACACCTCAACAAAACGATGTTGCTGAAAGAGAATCAGGCGCTTATCGAAGCAGCTAGAACCATGTTGATTGAGTCAAAGCTTCTAATTATTTTCTGGGTAGAAGCAATTAATTTGCATCTTATACACTGAACAGGGTGCTTATCATAAAAGACAAGATGAAGACTCCGTATGAGCTTCTTCATAAACGGGTGCCCTTGATTGACTTCTTTCGTCCATTTGGTTGCTCATGTACCTTGTTAAATACGCAAGCTCAGAAGTCAAAGTTTGGTGCTGTTTCTGATGAATGTTTCTTTGTTGGCTACTCTTCCTCACAAAAAGCGTATCAGGTGTACAATAAGAGGATGCGCATTGTGCAGGAATCCTTCTATGTTGATTGGCAAGAGTCAAATTCACCAAACATAGGGTCGGACCCAGAATGGTTTTATGACTCTAAGACTTTCTTCAGATCTTTCAATCTTCCAATATTTTACGATGATGTTGTTCCTCAAACTAGTGTGCAAATCATTCCTCCACCAGAACCACAACGAAGGCCATAATCACGTCCACAGCCCAAACCTCACCCACAACCACCAATTGACCATCCACCTCCATTTGATATCCCACCCACACCTCTACCACAACCAATTCCTCAATCACAACCATCTTCCCCTTCATAACCATCCCAAACTGAATCTTCATTTCATTCAAATCCATTAATCCTTAACACCAATTTCAAAACCCTAAAAGACCACCCACACGACTACATTATTGGTTCCATTACTCATGGTGTGAGGACACAGAGTAAATCTGTATTGATAAATGAATGTCTATATGCATGTTTCTTATCATAAATTGTACCAAAAAATGTCACAGCAGCACTTTAGGACCCAAGTTGGGTCGAATCTATGCGAATGGAGCTTTAGCAATTTAGGAAACTAAAGGTTTGGAAACTATTGGATCTTTCTCTAAATAAGTTTCCTATCGGCACCGAATGGGTCTTCCGAAACAAACTAGATGATCGAGGAGTTGTAATCAGGAACAAATCTAGGCTGGTTGTTCAGGGATTTGCTCAAGAGGAGGGAATTAATTACACTGAAGTGTTTGCTTCGTTTGGTCACATTGAAGCTATCATAATCTTTCTTTCTCAATCCGCACAGAAGACCTTTAAGAACTTTCAAATGGACATGAAATGTGCATTTCTCTATGGGAACATTGATGAGGAGATATATGTCTGTCAGCCTCTAGGTTTTGAGGATCCAGATTTCCCAGATAAAGTGTATAAGCTTGATAAATCCTTATATGGATTACATCAAGCACCTCGCATCTGGTATGAAACCTTGACACAATATCTTCTCAGCAAAGGCTTCCCTCATGGCACTATAGATATAACACTATTCAAGAAAGAAGTTGATGGTGAAATGCTGATTATTCAAGTGCACGTTCATGACATTATTTTTGGGTCAACAAATGAGACTCTGTATAGAGAGTTTGAAGAAGTGATGAAGGATCGCTTTGAAATTATCATGATGGGGGAGTTATGCTTTTGCTTAGGATTGCAGGTTGAACAAAAGCCCGATGACATTCTGATTCATCAAGAAAAGTTTGTTCTTGAGATTCTCAAGAAATTCAAGATGGATGATGCTTCTCCTAAACTCACCCCACTCACTGCACAAACGTTCTTAACTCCGGATGATAATGGGAAACCCGTCGATGCTCATCGTTATCGTTCTATGATTGGGTCTCTCATCTATCTCACTGGGAGTCATCTGGATGTTACTCTTTCCATGTGCTATTGTGCCTGTTATCAAGCAAATCTGAAGGAATCTCAAGAAAAGGCTGTTAAACGTATCTTTCGATATCTTAAAGGGTCCTCCCGCTTGGGCCTTTGGTATCCCAAAGAAGGCAACTTTGATTTGCATGTCTATTTTGATTGTGATCATGGAGGTTGCAAGATGAACAGGAAATCAGTCACCGGTGGATGCCAGTATCTAGAAGATTGTCTTGTTTCATGGCAACGTAAAAAGCAGACAACTGTATATTTATCTACAGGTGAAGCTGAATATGTTGCTGCCTCTAGCTGCTACTGCCAAGTGCTTTGGATCCAACATCAGATGATGATTATGGCATCAAAGTTTCTTCATACACCACTCTTCTGTGATAATGAAGCTACTATTGAAATTGCCAAAAATCCAATTCATCACACTCGAACCAAGCACATTGAAACAAGGGTTCATGCATTCCGGGATGCTCTGGAAAAGGGGTTTATAGATATTATTCCAATCGACATGAAAAGTCAAAGAGCAGATCTTTTCACAAAAACATTTGATAAACCTGGTTTTTATGAACTGATCTCTATGTTGGGTTTAATATCTTTTTAAAAAACTCTTTTCCTAACAACATGTAAAGTTACTTGTAAATAACCTTTTTCTCTTTTTTTACATTTGTCAAATAACTTACGATATCCCATATTCCTTCTTACATTTTATTTTTTTGTCTAAAAAAATATATGAAAACAAAAATTTCTATTCGTGTGTGGGTAAATAGAAATTTAGGGGGAGAATATACCTTTTAAAAGTTTTTCAATTTTGTCTTCTCAGGAACCCTAAAAAAAAGTTAGAATGAGGTCAACAGCTTATGTTGGGATATGCATGGTAGACTCAGCCTGGAAACAAAGTAAATAATAGTTGTGCAGCTAAACTAAAGATCAAGAACTTGATGATAAGGATCATTCTCATGACATCTTGGCCTGCATAAAGATACAAGTCTGGTCCAAAACTTGGTTGAGAGTGGCTGAATTCTGTCTTGAGTCTGTTCTAAGTCTGTGTTGGGTCTAAGTTATTAAGATCTTCCCCATCCCGTAGCCCAAATAGAAAAATAAACTACGTGTTTATCTCCTCTGCTATGTGTGAGCATTGACCTGAGTGATGATCTTCTCTGCTATGCAAAAGCATTGACCTGAAGCTCTCATCAACATACTTGGATGATCTTCTCTGCTATGCGTAAGCATTGACCTGAAGCTCTCATCTTCTGGAATAAGATGAACATCTCCTATGTTATATGTGATTATAGACCTGGAGCTCTCATCATCAGTTATAGAGTCTGTATAGTATAGTGTCTCGTCAAATGATCATGCTATCATATGCATGCATCAGTGTCAGTTCCGAACTATTCAAGCAAAATCCATGATTATACTTAATAAACCATGATGACGAGATGAGTTCTTTGTCAAATGTCTGTGGGGACCAAGTTACTGGAGTTCCTTAAATTAACTCAAAGCATGATAAAGACAGCTGCAGATTACACGTTGAAAAGAATAAAGCATGGGTTTAAGAGGACAAACATATCAGCAATCTCGCCAAGCCTTGATTCTCAGGAATACTTCGAGAAAGAGATGCAATTATATCCTTTTAATTTCATTTCATTTTATTACATTTTATTTTATTTGTTCATATTGTTTTTCTGTTAAAATCGTTTAGTAATTTGTGTTTCTATAAGTCGGAATTGTGGGGTGAGGAAGTTATTTCTATCAAATGTTTGTATAAACATAAAACTTATATTAAAAAAGGGGAAACTACGGGCGAGATTATAATTTCGCTGGGAGATTCGCCGATCGACACTATAGATTCGCCATCAGTCACGCTCAGTTGTGAGCCACTCATCTACACGGGAGAAACTACAGTTTCACCTTCAGCGAATCTAGGGGGTATATATCGCATAGTGTGAGAAGTGATTCTCACAATTGCGAAAATATGGAAAACCCTAGTTTCTCTTGATGATTTTTAAGCAAATCGTGGATTGTTGATGTTTGTTGAAATAAACTGTCGTTTAGTGTTTAGGTTAGTTAGGCGACCATTGTTCATTGCTTTAATCGGTTGTATATTGGCTAAATGAATAGTCTGAAATTGATTCGTTGAATTCGGAAAGTCGCAGTTTCATTCAACAAAACTGCGAGCTAGAACAATGAATTTGAACGAATGTTCAATGTTTCGAGCGAAACTGTAACGTTGTGACATCCAAGCACGATTGACAGTTTCGCTAGGAAGATTTCAGCGAAACTATAGATTCGCTCGGTATAGATTTTTGTGTTTAAATTTAAGCGAAACTATTACCGAAATTTGATTTCCCTTGGACGTAATTACAAAAATAGTTGTCAGCGAAACTGATTAATAATTAGAACACATAACTGAACGCCTAAGACTCAGCGAATCGATGGCTAAGTATCAGCGCATCTATGATTTGTCAACAACGAAACTAACTATTTCACCCAGCTAAATTACAGTTTCGCCGCCAGCAAAACTAGCCAAAACTTAATTTTTTTTCTTGTTTTGTATATTTTTTTTGTCTATTTATGTATATACATTAATAACTAACCTACTTCTATTTCCATTTCAGTTAATATGGCTAACTTGAAGTTCGATGACAAGTTCAACATCGTAGCACTTCTGGATGACAGGAATCCAAAGGCGGTAGGCTTCACAGACTGCATTAGATGGTTAAGGCAATCTCCCATATGTTACGCCATCTCATATATGCCTACCAACTATGATCATCATGTGAGAGATTTCTGGAGATCTACAGAGTATGACATTGGATCGGTGCCAAACCGTATAGTTGCTAGAATTAAAGGGCATGATATTGTTATCATAGTGGAAACTACTTCTAGAGTATTGAATTTGGAAGACGACTGTAGGCCAGAGGTGTGTTGTCTGGTGCCCAAGTTCTAGAGGCATTCAGGAGTATAGGGTATGAAGGGCCACCCTTTGGATCGAAGAAGGAAATCAAGAAATCTCTTTTGTCAAAGGAATAGAGATATATGGCCCATGTCTTTATTATGTGTCTGGATCATAGGAAGGGAGGATCAGACGGGCTGAATATACATTGGGCCAGGGCTATGATAATTTTCTATAGAGGTTAAAAGGCCAACATTGCAAAATTGATAACTGATTGTATGACTGAGAACATAATGGCCCTGAAGAAAGACAAATGGTTGCTAAACCCTAGGTTTGTCCAGATGTTGATAAATGATCTGATACCAAATGTGTCAAGACACGGAAAAATCAAAAGACTGGCACAAATGAATACGAGGATATTTGCCGACTGTTCTACAGTTAGACATGATTTTAGTGGAAAGATAACTCATTTGTGGGAGAACATGTATCCAGCAGAGAGGTGGAATTACATTAGAAGATTGATTGAGACTGAAAACAAAAATGCTGAGGAAAACAGAGAAAAGAAAGAAGAAGCAATAAATAAAAGAAAAAGATATCCGAAAGAAAAAGAGTACGACTTTGAGGAAGAAATTGATGAGGTGGCTGAGGAGGTTAGAGTGCAGAAGGAAAGGAGGAGTAAAAGAAGGGCTGAAGAGAGTGACTGTAACGCCCGAAAGTTTGACTTTCTGGTAGGTTATGCGACTGAGCCTTAGTCGCTTGGGATTTATGCGACTGGAGGTTCAATCGCATTCTATTCAGCCGATTGAAGCTCAACCGTACGATTGGAGTTCAACCGCCCGAATGAAGGACGAACCGTACGGAACACATGCGACTAGGGTTCAATCGCATGGTGTTCATGCGACTGAAGGTCCAGTCGCCCCTGGACCAAATGCGACTGAGCAGTACCTATAAAAAAGGAGCTACTCCCACTCTCCTCCCAACACTTAGAAAATCTCAGTCGGGAAGAGCAGTGGGCGAATGGGAGAAGAGAAAGAAAAGAGGGAAAGTGCTGACCGAGCTCCGAATCTGTCGAGAAGCTAGCAAAATCGAAGCTCATCAACTCCTACCTGTTATTGTGAGTTCTAGAACCCCTCATTTACATGTTTTCTAACG
>BJCO01366800.1:0-10121 GCA_018326465.1 Flaveria floridana | reverse complement strand
TAATCATTTTATTCACTAACTTATAACTTGAATTGCCATCTTTTATATACTTATGTATTCAAAACTATAGAATGCTCACCAACAATATGTTGACCTTTTATTTTTAACATGTTTCAGGCAATAGCGTTATGTGGCTGTGAACAATCGTAACTCTCACGCCTCGACGATTCCGCCGTCAAGGTTGGGGTGTGACATCTAATCATTTTTATTTATTTGACATGTGGAGGGCAATACCCCGGAGCCAGTCGAATCGTAGAAAAACATGGTTTATAGAACGGTGCACGTATCAACGCTCCGAATATTGTAGGATCCTATGGATCATATTAGAGTCTAAAACCAATTCATTCCACTCACATGTCAGCATTATGTTGCAACAAGTATACCATGTTATACCGAATTAATATAACATCGAGACAACATGAAAGCCCACATGATACTTGGAACCTTCACCCATTCACCAAGGTATAAATAGGGAGACAAAAGCCTCAAAAGGGTGACGTATTATTCCTATCTCCACCTGTATTGAAAACTCTATAATTTTTTCAGATTTATAATTATTCTCATGTCAAAATCAAGAAGACCTCATCTTTGTAATGAGTCTAATCTCAGTTCGGTTCATAAATCAGATCAAAAGAACATCAGATATAGAAAGAATCTCCTCTTCATCGTAAAGGATGGATCACATGCTTCTTCAAAGTGTTATATCATATTCTGGTGAAAATTTATCTATATATGTTTCTTAAATTTATAAACATTCATAGTCGACTAACCGTTCCGCTGTTGAAGATTGCTTTAAAGTAACCCAACTTTTGAATTTTTTTATAGAAAAGAAAATTTAAAAAGCTTTATAAAACTAATCCTAACATAAATCCTAAACATTGTTCTAATTAAGACTTAAACTTTTAACCTCACCGACGAAAAAACATATTAGCAGACCTTTATACCCTCGCAACAAAAGCACTTATAATATGCATACTTGACAACTTGTTTTAGCGCTTCCAACGATTTTAATTAATAAAATGAATGACTGTAAATACATGTTAGATAAGAGTGGTTGAAAAGAAAAAGATGACAGGGATAGCCGGACAGTTTAACATCTCAAAAGTTCAGTTTTGACGGTTTAACATCTAAACGGTTCGATTTTAACAGTTCAGTTTTAATGGTTTAACATCTTAACAATTCAGCTTTGACGGTTTATTATGCTGCTTTTATCTTTTTACAAAGTCAATAGTATTGAAATTTGCAAAACTGCAAGGATAATTCAAAATTATAAAAAAAACTTCATATTCTAAAAATGGAACATAAAAAAGTAATCTAGTCCAAACATAACATGACCCTCCAGTTGCAAGTTTCAACCTGAACAGCCAACAAACTAAATCTGAAGATCTCAAACAAGCCGATTTCTATTGGTTTAAACAGTTCAATCGGTTTCTAACGGATTTTAAACACTCCTTGTTCATGTAGAGAAACTAATTGATATCATCAGGCTTTCGGATAATCATAAGCACAAACACAAGTCGTTATAAATAGTCAAACCATTTTGATTTCCCAATCATTTCAAGTACAGAAGTTATGAACCAAGCCAGACTACAAACCATATATTCCGAATCATCCGAGTTTATGGCACACATTTCTCTAGCTTATATCGGTTCTCCACTCTTCGTCTTCTTTCATCTTTTTGATTTCAATTATCAACTCTCTGTCCATTTTACAGCACAGCTAAAACGATATACATTTGACACTTAATCGCGCTTACAACAAAATCCCCTGCCCCCAAAACCACTATCGCCACCGCCACCAAAATAAGCCCAAGTCCACAGTGAAATGAGGTGCACTTCTAGCATGAATCAACAAACGGTTCGACCATAACATATGGCTGCAATGTAAAGATTCTTTGACCATTTTTCCTGCAAGACGAATTATAAAACCCTACTTAGAAAATTTTGTACTAACAACGAAGTTTATAAAAGATTGATTTAAAAATATAAGAGTTAAAAGATTTGGAATGTACCTTGACATGAGTGCTTGGAAAAGCCGATGTTCTTAGAGTTTCTTGGGTTTCGTCCATCACTTTGCGTCTGGGAATGCTCAGTATGAAGGCAGCTTGATCAGGTGTAGCAGCCATAGACGTTATCCTGTATCCATTCTCCCATCTACGGTGTATTCCTTCACTTGGGTATAGAAAATCAAGTTCCACAACCTGAGGCGGTGAAATGAGCAGCATGTCAAAACAGGCATGTTTTTGTATGGGTAGGGTTTGGTAAAGTGTCAAAACAGGGAGGGCTGGGTTAAAAACATTCATTATTTTTTAAGTTTATGAATAATCTTGCATTATCTATGAATACACTACCCTCTATTATTACAAAAGTTTAACTCAATTAGGTTGTTCAAGTAGTACAAGCTCACTCGACAACAGATCATTGCAGTACAGCTCAATGTCTAAATAACCGATCTAAGGTCAGCACAACTCATTGGCTCACTTGTTAGCTGGCTTGTTTGCTTGCATTTTGGTTTGTTTAAATTAAAGCACAAATTTATATATCGTAACCCAAAGTTATAACATATTTTCTATGTTTAAATTTCAATATCACCCATTATTCAAATAGACCATAACCATATGGTCATTTGACATTTTCTACTCTTTTAACCCTACTAATGGTGGACTGTTAATTGTAAGAACCTAGATTATAAATGCTATAGTTTATAAATTCTACATCAATTTTATGTTAAAAATATATATAATATTTTGTTTTATATATATTAATGTGTGTAAATGATAAAAAGTTTAAAAGTTTTTAAAGATAAACAAGCTGGCTTGAGCTTTTTACAAGCCAAGCTCGAGCTCAAAACTTCAGCTTGTCAAGATAAACGACCAGAGTCGACTTGGTTCGGTTTGTAAATGAGACAATTAAGCTTGGCTCGGTTTGTAAACGAGCCGGTTAAGCTTGGCTCGCTTGTACACAAGCCTAGCCTAAGCCCAACCTGGTCTCGCTCAGCTCGTTTGCAACCCTAAACTCAAACTATTAAAAAAGCGCAAATTTAAGAGGTTGTGGGGATTAAACAATTTTGGATTACATTCATCAATGTGACTTTTGACTATATTATTCGTTCCCATAATCCCATTTAGCTAAATTAAATCTTCTGATTTGACCCACTTGAAATTAAAGAACCCAAATCAAAACTTTATATGTAAACAGGTCAACTTTGTCACCTTTACATTATTACAATAATAATACAATCTATTGGATAAAGAAATTTAGTATGTTGTATGCATCACTATGAGCAAAACTGTTTCCTTTTGAGCCAAATTATTTATTTATTTTACTCAATTAGTCAATTTGACAGGTTAAAGTTAAATCACATCCCGTTAACCCATTCACTAGTAAAAGCACTTGCATATCATGAGAGTAGAGAAATGATAAGGTTTTTTTCAAATCAGCAAATGATAAAAGTATAATAGTGCAGTTGAACCTGGTCAGAAAATCCAGAGTTTCTGGACATAACAACACCCCAACGGCTACCAGCTGTTGTCATAGAAGTCACATGAAAACCTTCTTTCCATTTTTTACTGATCCACTTGAACGGAAACGACTCGCTCACTTTGTACGATTGTTGGGTGTAAGGTGTTCCTGAAATGATAAACAAATATACGCAATGATAAAGAACATGGATACGTTTAGTTTTACAGTACAAGAAATTAGTTTTGGCTTATGCCAGCACAATTAGATTGGTGCCATGATCACCCCAGTCCATTAATAATCAGTAAATGCATTCATTTGGTCCACTGAATTTTTAATTTAGTAAGATGACTAAAACATGCTTCGATAACAACGTATGGTTGGAAGCTAGTGGGCCAAAAACAGTCTCATTACTAATTTTATAATGATGAAAAATGCCAAAAACAATATCGTTCTAAAGTTCATAATTCCATACATCCTTTTTATTTGCATAATAAACACTATAATTATCCAATTTATCCATTTTACAATTAAAACTTGGTGCAAAATGAATAGAAAAAAGATATTATTGCGGGTCACCTCAAGGCATAACGGTTTCTTCGTTTATCCGAAACAAACTGTTATAAGTAATTTTATTTACTATTAAATGGGTAAACATGATCTTTTTAGTGTTTCAAAAGGGTGAATATGATCTTTATAAATTTTTGAAAGGCTATATATGATCTTATGCAATTCCGACGGATTTACTAATATGAGAAATCACAAAGAAGAATTATATATGAACTTTTCTAACCTTTAGACATAACAACTAAAGAGCTTCCATTGGCCGCACCAGCAATTGAGCTGATGTAGTAATTCTTTTCCCACTGTTCCATGATCCAGTCCTGAGGGAAATTCACATTATTATTAGTTGTTTGAAGTCCTCAAACATGAAAAAAAGAAGCTACAGAATCAGAAACCTTGTTAAGGAAGACGGATGATAGCTCATAAACTTGTGAACAAAATCCAGTTCCTGCATCCATAATTAGAGCCCATAGATTTGAAGCAGATGCCACACAGCTGATGAATAAACCATCTTCGTTACCCTTTTCTACATGCTGACTAAGTCTCATGTCTGCAACATTGTAGTGATATCTGTGCAAAAAAGGTAAAAAAAAATATACATATATAAGTTACTCTATTAAAATTAGCATACACACTGTAAAAAGAGTCTGAAACAGAAGTAAAACTGAGAAGGGAAGAGTCAATTAGCAGCAAGATGTGCATGTACTAATTACTAAAATATTAGTGGCTAAAAATGCAAGTGCTTAATTGACCATTTAAGCACTTGCTGAGATTAGGTAAAACTTCCTGATATAGAAAGACTCACAAATGCAAAATTAGCATTAATCCACCCACCGGTAAATGCAATTAAGATACTAAAATCATTTGAACATCAAATTTATAATGTCTGGCGTACGATAGCAGATAAAGTAACAAACTAATAGATAGCAAATCAGGTAATAAGCTAATACGTAATTAAATAGCATATAGTCATTACTCGTTAATCATTATTAAACTTATATCTACCAAGCAAACAAATCACAAAATAAATGGATGCTAAAGTTAAAAAATATAAAAATAAATCAATAAAAGCTCTTAATGTTAATGATCAATTAAAACTAAGCCTACAGCAAAATATTAAGATCCGGACATTCTCGCTGAGAATACTTATGTATTGCCCAAAATTGAATCATTCAAGAAGGCGAAGACCACTGATACCTTCTTCAAAAATAAAGAAAGGCTAAATAAGATAACAAAAGTAATGAAGTATTAAAACTAGCATACTGCAATACTTAACCCCCAAACATCATAATCTCCATGCAAATATTGTTCTTGCTTGTTTTGATAATCCTTGATGATATAAAAAAAGAGCTTGGTACCCTTAGTCTGAGACTAAGAAACTGTATTCAATGAACAATTAATGAACAATACTAATTACTAAACCAGATCATCTTTTAAGTTCAGTCATTAATCTTTCATTGATTCTTTATTACTGTTAATTGCTAAAAAAGATTGGATTTCTTTTGTAAATACTTACTCGGATTACTATCAAAACACACAAAACCTAAATGCAAGTAATATTAACTACCAACCTACCTTTGCTTCATTGGGCGCCGCGCATTATAAACTGAGACCCATTGCGAAGCAGGACTACCTACACGCACTTTCTTCTTCGGTTGTTCATCTTCTTCTAAATTTATAAGCAATCTACCCCGTTTCTGTCCAACCTAAAAAAACAAAAACATGGCAGGAAATAAGTATATGATTATATAAGAACTAACATAATAGATGCGCACACACACACAAAAAAAAAAACCTTGAGAGCTCCATCAATCCTTATTGGTCTTAATGATGTAACAGGTTCGATTAGGGTATCAAAAAAAGAAATAAGCTTAGCATAATTTGGTTCTTCATCAAATTTCATATTTGTAACAGCTTCAAGAAACAGTTTAAATGGGGCAGGACAAAAGCAACACATAAGCTCAGGTGAAGTAGCCATTTTCTTCTTACAAACAAGGAAACTCTTATTGTCTCCCTGCAACATTCAAAATAATAACGTCAAGTAATGAAAACTAATAATAGTAGAACTTAGCTCAAAAAAAAAGTCAACTTACCTGGTAGCCTTGCCATGGTAACCTTCCTTTAATGAGAAATATTAATGTGTAAGCTAATGATTCCAGGTCATCCCTTCTACTACCTGTACGACCTAAATGTGCATGTACACTCGCATATCTTATTGTACCCCTGTCAAATAAGGTAATCAATAAAAATATTGAGCTTTACTAATTAAAATAAAATATAAATAAAAATAAAAATACACAAACCTGAATATATCTGGTCGTTGATCATATTCAACATGCTGATTAGATGATGACTCTTTCCACTTTGAGGCTGAAACAACAAGGCATAATATGTATTAATTATGCTAATTAAAGTCAAATAAAGAACATAATCTAATTCAGATCGTCACGAGAAATCTAAATTGTGAACTGCATGTCATGCAAAGTTTGTTTAACACATCCCAACTGCGTCGATAACTTTTTTTTTACCAATTCGCAGTATAATTAGAAAAGCATACCTAAACCAAGATCAATAAGATAAAGCTTCTTCTCATCAACTGATCCAGGTTGACCAAGTAAAAAGTTTTCTGGTTTGACGTCTCCATGCACAAACCTTCACACAAGACAATTAATTATTCGTTAAACAAAAATCAACCCTACGGGTGTATTCTTAGCAGATAAATTATGCTTCAGCATGCAACGCATTAGGCATGTAAAGATAATTACCCCTTTGAGTGGAGCTTTTCAAGAATTGATATTGCCTCAACAGCAATGCATGCAACCATATTTGGCGCCATCCTGCGGAAGAAATTGATTAATAACCAAAAAGAAAAACTTTTTGCACTACAAGGCGTCAAAAGTTTCCTATTCTTACGATTGGCCTAATGAATTCCAAACATCCCAAAGACTCGGTCCGAGCATGTCCATGACCTGAAAAGATTAACACTTTTGTGATTCTAAGTTATTGAAAATTAAGCCAACCATAAAAGTGAAGGGTTCAAGCCAAAACTCACCAAAATGTAGAAATCACCTTGCCGACCTTTGTAGTGAACCCATGGAATCCCATAACACCCATTCAATGAGCTTTTTGCATTACAAATGTACGCAAGTTAGATCATAAGATAATCAAACCTAAAACTTCTTTTCAAACAATTAGGGTTTAACACCTACCTGTATACTTGCCACTCATAAGGAGGGCCATAGTTGCAGCCTTTACTATTACGATGCTCAAACTTCAGTGCTACCTATATAAGAAGTCACAAAAAAACAAAACATTAGTTTGATGTAACAGATTATCATGAACAAACAATGCATGTAATGTGTTAGCATACCTCAACCGCATCAGGACCCGTTCTACCACTGCCACCTGTCACCCTCCTACCAACATAAACCTGCCCAAAACCACCCTTGCCCAACTTCCTCTCCGTCTTGTAAACAGGAGAATTACCAACTTGCACCTGCACCATATCAAAATATAATAATGAGTTCACGAGCCATGCAAAAGAAAATAAGACAACCTTCACAACAAATGTTAACTAATTATGCATTATTAACATAATATTTCCATGTATAGAAATGGACATTCTTTCCATTACCCTATCAGGTACGGGAGTTGCATTTCCTTCTTCTTCAACTCCCATTATTCTATCAGCACTTCCACCTTCCATAGCAATATCTTTATCAGCAACACCGTTAACAACAGGTTCTACAACACCAACAGCAGCGTTTGGAACACCCTCACAAGGTGGTTCAGGGTCTAAATCAAACAACTTAATGCCGCCTCTGCCTCTACCACCTCCAGCTGGCCTTCCTTTTCCTACAGCTGCAGCATTACCCCTTCCTCTTCCTCTTCCTCCACCAGTTTTCCTTCTAGTTGTTCTGTTTTGAGTTGGCGCAACAATATTTTCAGCTTGTTCAACAGGTTGAGCTGCAGGCTGCTGAAGATCTCCAAGCCGTTTTGATCTACGAGCCCCACTACGCAGTTGTGGCATCGTCACCCATGCAAGTTATATCCAACTCATTTCCCCCAATCAGCCCTTTCAAACCTCTGATAAACTATCAATACAAAATTCATCAAATTTAGCAAATGCACAAAAAGAAAGAAAAATACAACCTTAAAACAAGAAGATTTGTGAAAACTGGCTAGAATGAGTGAAAAGTTGCTTACTTTGAAAGCATAAGATGTCAAAACTCAAAAAAAGTAGTATTTTTAGCAAAACTACCAAATAGATATTTATGCAGATTCTACACTCTATGCTCTAGGGTTTTGATTCGATTGGGGACAGCAAATCTTCTCCACAGCGATAGTAACCAACAGCATACAACATAAAATCCATCACATTTCATACCAACAAAATCAAAACTTAAGCAGCTATCTTCATCATGTATAAAAGTAGAAACAAAATCAAAAACAAATTCAGTATGAAAACACAAAACAATTAACAATCCCCAAACCAGCATAATGAAATCAAAACATTACTAATCCAAAATCAGATAACAAAAAACACAACAGTATTCTTCATCCGATCATCAAACAGCATCTAGACTAAAAGCAGTAAAACATTCTCCGATTACTAACAACAATCAGCCCCCAACCATTTCCAAAAACAAAACCACAACGCAGATAGATCGTACCTCGGGAACTGCAAAATCAAGACGATCGGTGACAAATGCTTTAGCTATCAACAGATTCAACGCACGAAAACCTAATTACGAATCGATCGGCGTTCAGATCCTTAAGTTTAACAACCTCTTCATCCACCTTATCTAATCGAAATTCAAAAAGTAAAAAAGCAAAAACTTATGCAACAAAATCATGAAAGTGATTGTTGATTGATTGATTTGAGGATTAAATGGAGGAGAAAGTGATTATGAATTTAGGTTTGAGAGATTTGAGATGAGAGCACATAAAATTGCGATGAATTTGTGTGATTCTTTCTTGCGGCTATCGGTGTGTTTCTCTCTCTTGTAATATAATTTCTGGTGTGAATAAAGATTATTAATATTATTATAATTATTGTTTTAATTTATTTGAATATTTCTTGAAACTGCCACTCAAAAGTAGAGAACATCAAGCATGCAACACATGTGGCCTTGTAAATGCTCAAATATTATTTTAATTTTTAATTTATTTAATTTAGGGTGATAAAATTCTTCACAAGAAAATAATTTTTGATGTAACTGAATTTATGCAATCTTAAAAATTTACCGTATTATAGTTGACTAGTGAAAATGTTCGCGCGTTGTGACAATACGATTGTTGCGTTATTTTTTGGGAATTCGATTTTATTTAGTATCGATCGCTCAGTGCGTTATGACGTAAATTAAAAAAGCAAAATATTATTTAAAAAATTGAATGAAAGAAAACAATTACGTATACTACAAAAATCTTTAAGACAACTATATTATCACAACAAAATTAGTGAAAGCATATGTGGTATTTGTGGTCGAAAATCACTTATTACCTATATTTTATGGAGGTTTCGTTTTATAAATATATGTTAGAGTTTTATGATCATCGGAGGCAGTTTTAAGTGGTGATTTGTATACACCGGAAAAAGTTAATGGAGAAATTATCACCACAAATTACTATTTTGATTGTTATTGAGCAGTTAATAACCGAGAAAGAAAAGGGGAAGAGAGATTAGTGCTTAATCGTAATAAATGAACGCATTAAAAGTGAATGATGGTTTTATTTGGCCATAATTATTAAACTCATAATATGCCCTCATTTCACTTTTATTATAAAATATATAGATAAATATTAAAATTATTAAACTCAGAATATGTCCTTAAAAAAATATTAGTATTATAGTTATTATAAATATGAAGATATATATATAATAAATGAAAGGAGGTTAGGCCACGTGGTAAGATTTTAAACATTATGTAGTCACATGTCATCTTAATAAAATATGATTGTCACGTGTCAAATTCTTAGTAATATAATTTAAAAAAAGAATCTTATGAATCATATTTAAACAATATTTAATGTCAAATTAAAATGTATTTCAAAATTAGAATGTAAAATTTAATGATTGAAATGAAAATTTAATAACTT
>BJCO01366799.1:0-11040 GCA_018326465.1 Flaveria floridana | reverse complement strand
GTTCCGCAGAGGGTCGGTAATGTTCTATGATGACTTGTACTTGCTGTGCATGTGCTTGTGTATGTGAATGAATGATGCATGATGTATGTTATGTATGATTATGTGTGACAATGCTATGCTTATGTATGATATGTTTCTTTATGTTCCTTATTATGTATTATTCCGTGACCCACGTATTATGAGTATGAAATGAACATGAAGTATTATGTAATGTAGAGCGGAAGTTAATGTTAATGATATGTGGAACATAAAGAAAGATTGAATGCATGCATTAATGAACGAACGGATGTAAGAAAAGCCTTGCAAGCAATGTATGGAGGTTCACACCCAGTGAAGGGTACTAGCTCAACTGTGTGTGGGTTGGCTACCATGGAAGGATGCACACTGGGGTCTAATCCTTGTGAGTGACCATACGTATGGGATCTTTGCCGCTTACCCCGGTACTGTGGTCAGGCCACCGGGCATAATGTATGGTAGTCTAATTATAGACTTCAACCCAGTACCCGCTTTATGCATGACGGTGGGGTATAACACATGGCATTGGTCCGAATGAAGTTACCCCGGTACTATGGTCAGGCCACCAGGCACAATGTATGGGAGTTTGATTATAGACTTCGGCCCAGTACCCGCTTTATGCATGACGGTGGGGTATAGCCTGTGGCGTTGACCCGGAATGTGAGGAAGATGAAGGTGAATGTACGTAAAATATGGTAAGGAAGATAACGAATGATAACGATGACGTACGATGATGGATGAACAAAGGTTAATGAACGATGATTAAGATAATAATAAGATTATCTATTTAAACGTATGATGTATGAGCACATATGAAAGTAAAGAACGGTTTTGAATGATAAGTGAAGTATTTTATTTATAAAACTAGAACTCACTCAGCAAAGCTGACTTTTATGTATTTTCCAGTTGAGAGGTGATTGTTGCTGAGGATGGCACGGGACAGCTACTTGGCATTTTTAGGATGGCATCCATTTGTATAACAATGATGTTTTTGTGATGTAATGCAAATTATGATATTTTATAGCAGTTAATTGCATTTTTTTATTTTGCAAAAGCGTTCATTAATATATGGAATGGTTTTAATTAATTTCTGCTGTGATGTTTTAAATGAATGTATGGTTTATGTGTGACGAATGACCAACTGTGAGGTGCCCGGGAACGGGGCCTGATATGATTCTATGAATGACCAACTGTGGGGCTTCCTGGGATCAGGGGCCTTACACTAAGGTAATCATACACACACACCCTTACACATCATAAAGTTTCTACCTTCCATACCTTTCATACTAAGACTTAATCCAATCCATTATTTTGGATATCAATCTCTGGTCATTCAAGCCCTCACTTCAACTCTTGAACTCCACTAGTTCAACCTTTGCATCAAGTATGATTTAAATATTTTTGGAAGCTAAACTTACATACTAAAGCTAAAAATAAATTTTCATAATTTATGGAATAGTCTTTTGTATTTTTTAAATAATATAAATTTTGGTAAAATCTTAAATTTTGTAAAAATACAAGAAATGGAGTTGGGGACTTAACCTAACTAAAACGGGTCTGATTGAGAACCAAACTAAAACTCTTAATATATTACGAGACTAACCGAGAAACATAATGAAAATGGCATAGTTGTAAAGATTCTAATTATATAAAATTCCACCAGACTTGTAATGTTATGAAATGCCTAGAAATTAAGTTTTGTAATTTTTATAATTTATTTGCTAAGTAAACAAGAATATGCAAGTTATATATTCCAAGATAGTTAAAATTCAGAACTTAAGAATAATAATAAGTATATAAAAGGCATATATGATCAAAATTTGACCTAAGTCAACCCGAACCCAAAAACCAATTAAAAACCTAACTGTTAGCGTTAATACCCCAAAATCGACAAAGACAACTTAAGACCTAAATTTCTAGTAACAAATGGATTAATAATGATGAAAACAAATTAAATACTAAATGTTATGAATTATAGAGTTTTCTAGAAAACTTTACAAAATTTACCATTTATATAAAATAATTACTGGCGTGTTAATTAGAAAAATAATAAAATCTATAAATTTATAAAATAAAGTACTTAATGTTTTTCTAGTAAATTATGATACATAAACTTAAAGCACAAAATTAATCAAATGAAAACAATGGATTTTAAAATACATTTCACACGCATCCAAAACAATGTCCAATACATGTTTAAAAATATAATAATCAACTTACCGACCCTATAATCATAACTTTAACATTCCAGAGGCTAAATAATATGCAAAGTAAGTTATACATAAAACTTGAACACTATTTGGACCACTCAACAGCCCCAAGTAAGAAATCTCTAATTTTATCTTCATAAATTTCCTAATCCGAACATAAATTCTCAAAATTATTAAGAGAGACCAAGTAACACAAATATAAACATATTCTAATAGCCTAACCCACCTAAAACAATAAAAGCCATCATAAATAATTAAAGTGCAAAATTTCAAACTTTAGGGTTAAAAAGGACAATTTAACAAAGTCAAGGAACCAAATTAGTCAACCATTGAAACCTTACTATTTTGAAACCAAATTACACTTATAAGAAAAATTTTAATTTGAACTCATTATAAATTGACCCAAACTTAAATAAAGCACAAGTTAAGAACCCTAAAACTCAAAAACCTAAAACTTGAGATTTGGGAATAATTAATCACTTAATAGAGTACTAATCAATATGAAATGAACTTAGGAACTGTCTCGATCGGTAGCATCCCAGATTTCTAAGTTTTATCCAGCAAACAACACACAGGTAAGTCTCATGAACCCCTTTTTGCTCTAAAACTTTTAGGGTGAAATACATGCTCGTTAGTTATTATTTTGAGGTGCAATACCACATGTTTTTGTCCCTTGAATAGATCACAGTCATTAACTTCATTAGCAGCCACATGATTTGTGGATTATAATTTTGGGGGAAACCTTCGTATACAATGGATTTTTATGATAAGGTACCCCTAATTGAGATTCAATAATCATTATGTCACAAATTAGTACAACTTAACCGCACATAGCAGGGCATAATTAAACCTAACAATCTAGTTGTAACAGGTTAGGCGACATTTTAGCAATCGGGTGGATAAGTCCTGGTCAGGCTATGATGGTAATACATTCTATAGTTATAGGTTTATACTTAAAGGTTGATGCAACCAAAGCAACCAAATAGCTTTGAGCATGCATACATAAAGTGCAGAGTAGAGCTACTTAGGAAGTTTTGCACATCTAAGAGAAAATATTCAAAGTGTAAAATCTTCCGAAAGCAAATACCAAATCTTCCGAAGCCCAAATGAAGTCTTCCGAAGCTTTAAAGACAAATTTATCCAAAGCCAAAAGACTGAAGACTGATTTCTTCCGATGACAGAGAAGACATGCTTTCTCTGATCACTTTTGACAAAAGCAGACCAACTTTCCGCTGCCACTCTGAAGACTCACCAACTTGTATAAGTTGGTGAAAAGGTCCATGCTTTTGTAAACTGTTGATTATGGTCTATGATATAGTATAAAGTATCTCAGGTTCTTGTACTTACTTTATGCTTCGTAACACTTGTAATAGAACTTGAGAGCAATATACAACATTCTTGAAAACCATACTTATCTTGTTCTTGTTCTTTGTTTTGTCTCATTACTTACTTGTGTTCATAGTATCATTTACTTAAACCTTGTTCCCTATTTGATCTGTTAACTGTTCTAATACTCTCCTTATTATGAGACTGATTGTATTGACCATCCCTTAAACGGTCCTGCAATTGGTACAGAGCATTTTAGGCTCTTTTTTGTAAGATCTCACCATCTTAAATCCCTTCAGTTTCATAAATCACTTAACAACTCAAATGGCAGCTCTCACAAAGGCTGATATAGAAACTTGTACTGTGGCAAGTCTCTACTGATCATTCCTGATGACTTTGATACTTGGAGCTAAGCAATAAAAGGCTTCATCAAGTCTCAAGATAGTAGGATGTAGGAATCTGTTGTCTACGGACTTCATGTACCATGCACCTCTTTAGCTGTTGGTGGAGGTGGCATGATACCAAAGGAAGTGCTTGACTACTCTAAAGAAGACTAGATGAAGATAGATGAAGATTAGAAAGCCATGACCACCCTCCAAACTACTCTTCCAAACTCTATCTATTGAGGATTCAAGAAGTGCAAAACTGCTTAGCAACTATAGGATGCACTGAAGCTGATGTATGAGGGGTCAAATGAAGCTAAAGAGAATAAAAAAGACCTCTTCAAGCAGTAGTTTGAGAACTTCACCTTCAAAGTAGATGAAACCATGACTCAACAATATTTCAGGTATGTTGAGATTGTGGATACTTTAATGAATATTAGAGTAACACTTGAGAATAAGGACATTATGAGGAAGTTCATGTCCTCTCTACCCAGATACCGGACACGCTATTTTATGGTCATTAAGAGTACTGAAAACCTTAAGACCCTCACTCTCACTGAGTTGTATGGTATCCTCAGTGGATACTAGATGGAGATGAACATGTAAAATCCATCTGGCAACTCCAACAATCAGCTGAGTTTTGCCCTTCATGTAGTTAAAAGTGATTGCAGAGAACCACAACATCATCTCATCTACTACCCTGACTACTCATAAAAGGGTCCTTTCATCACCTTGCCCTAGACACCAAGGGATAGCTACATCCAAGGAAGCCCATTCCAAAAGATAAGCTCATCATAAGCCTTTGTGTCTGCTGATGAAAGCAGTGGTAACTTCCTCTTCACTTTTGAAAACTTAGACTACATCCATTTAGATGATCCAGAGTATATGGAGATAGTCCAGAAGATGGCTCTTCTCACTCATAGAGCCAAAAAGTTCTACAAGAGGACAGAGAGGAAGTTTCCTAGCAATGTATCTAACGAAAAGTTGGGCTGGACAAAAACAAGGTGAAGTGTTATAACTGTAACCAAATAGGACAGTTTGCTAGAGAGTCACAAGGCACCAAGAACAAATGGTGGCCAAGCACAGCCCAGACCAAACTACACTGATGGAGAGCTCCACACACTAAGAAGCCCAAGCAGCAAGCTCCAGTTGCTGTTAAAGAAGGAGGCTTTGACTGGAGTTTCCAGGTTGAAGATGCATCTCCAAACCCAACACTTATGGCTGATCATGAAGAAGCCAAGGTATTGGAACATATTTTTACTCCAAAATGCATTGCTAAAGTTAATAGACATAGGTCTTATAACTTGTAGATGAGATTTGACCTTGTGTCTTTAAATATTTTAAAAACTAATTTTAATATAGCTGAAAATGATTACAATAAGATCTAGAGAAAAACATTTTAACTCTTAAGCATAAACATACCAACTACAGGACTGAAATCAAAGATCTTATCACTATGTTAATTGAATGCCAGGATGAGCTTATGATCAGCAAAGCCAGGGTAGAGAAATGTGTTCATGAAGAAGAGACCTTCAAGTACATTATAGCCTCATCCTGTCATGAAAAAGTGTGTTATTAGAACAAGAAGGGACTGGGATCTACTGAGATAGCTCCTCCACAGACTCAACTATCTATAAGATCTCTAAGGTGTGGAACTTATCAAGATGAGCTTCCCCTCACAGACCCCATTCAAGTAAGAGGATGAAGAGGAGATAGTGAAGGATGGATCTGAAATGAGTGAAGAATATTATCCTAAGAAGGGTCACTATTCTCCTGAGAAGAGGAAAGAAACAAGGATGACAAAGTCCAAGAGGAAGAACTTGATCCGAGCAGCCAAAAGAAGATTAAAGAAGGCTCGAGAGATCAAGTACAGTTTCAACTCCAAGCAGAAATAAATCTTTATCTCTACTGGATTTGAAGTGATGAAGGCTGAGGACTCGACTATGGATTCTAGTACCAGCAGTTCTATTTCATGTCCAACTCATCCCTGTGAAGAAAAGAAGGCAGATCAGTTGTCTGCCACTACTACATAGCCTTAACCATTCAGATCCAAAAACAAGCCTCACCCTAAGAAGCTTGCTTCATCATCTGAGAAGATGAAGATGAAATTGAAAAATGATCAATGTAAGGCCCCGTTCCCGGGAACCTCACAGTTGGTCATTTATAGCACTAAACATACATAATAATATACATTTCATAAAACTTTGCGGTGGAATTACATTAACAAAAGCCCATCCATTTCATTAATTTTTACTGTTGTTATGCAATACAACATTGTTAAATTACAAAAGAAAACATCCATTAATTTCATTACAAAACAACAATAATAATATGTGTGAATGGATGCCAATCTTGGCCTGCCAAGTACCCTCCCCGTGTGCCATCCTCAGCAACATTACCTGCCAACTGAGTTAAGTTACAAAAGTCAGCGTTGCTGAGTGAGTTCAAGTTTTAAAGTATTAAAATACTTAATACGGTTCAAAATACATTATTTACTTTAGTATGTAAGTATTCATCGTTCATGCAACAAGGCATAACCTTATTCTTTCTTCCTTATCTCACTTATTCGTTCGTTTCATACTTTATCATTTCAAGCTTTTCCCCCCATCGTATCCCAAAGCTACCATTCCGGGCACAAAGCCTTGTTATTATCTGGCACAAAGCCCGTTGCCCAAAACCACCATTCTGGGCACAAAGCCACATCAATATGTGGCACAAAGCCCGTGGCCCGAAGCCACCATTCTGGGCACAAAACCTCATTAATATTTGGCACAAAGCCCATTGCCCGAAGCCACTATTCTGAGCACAAATACTTATTAATGTTTGGCACAAAGCCCATGGCTCGAAGCCACCATTCTGGGCACAAAGCCTCATTATTTCCGGGGTCGAATGACAGATCCTATTTTGTACTATGGATCAGTCACCAAGACTGATCCCCTGTGTGTGAACCCTCATGGGTTAGCTAAAATCGCACGCTATAAAACACACTGTTGAGCTGAAAACTCTCATGAGTTTGTTCCTCCTTTCGTTTTGCTTGCAAGCCTTTTCTTTCTCTCATTACGTTTCACTTTTCATCTTTGTTATCTTTCACTTTGTTACGTTATACTTTACATTCACTTATTCATTCATCATACTATGTAAAGTCATAACATAATACTTAACGTATATTATAATATAATATATATGTTTTGTAAATCATTAAACGATAACACTTTATACACATATGCAAATCATACATTTATCATAACATCATACATATTCCATTCATAGGCCCTTACATATTCATGATTAGAAATAGACCAAAACAGTCCATAAGTCATACTAGGGTCAAACCCTAAAATTCTGCTTTTCCTAAGAGTTCAGAAAATTTTCTAAGTGTTTGGGTGCATGGACAATATTTGGGTGCATGAGGGCTATTTGGGCATTTCTCCACTATGCAGGCGCATGAGCCTATACTTAACTGTTTCAACATTTAGGCGCATGAGCCCCTTGGGCGCATGGGCACTATTTAGACACATCACCCTATACTTAGTCATTTCTTCAAAACATAGCCGCATGAACTATTGTTCAAGCGCATCAACCTTCACTTAGATATTTCTAAGGCATTCTAGGCACAGGGGCTATTGTTTGGGCGCATGACCTTACTTAAACCTTTTCTAAGGCAAAATAGTAGGCGCATGGGCCCTGTTTGGGCGCATGACCATCAACTTATATCTTTCTAACATATTTTTCAGACCCAAACATAATTTTAACATGTTCTAAGCTTCTCGATATCATTCTAAGCCTTAACTTTGTATGCACAACCATAAAACATCAACATACAAGCATATATACATACGGTCACACATACAAAAGTTTTAAAAATGTTTTACATGCATTTTCAGCCCTAAAATCTTTAAAAACAAGTAAAATACGGGGTCTAGAAACTCACCTTAGCTGCTTTCAAGTCTCAACTCTCCAACATGAATCTTTCCAAAGAATTCGAACACCTAGAGGTGTCTAAAACACACAAACCCGAACACGCATACACATAAGAACATATATTCTTGGTTTCTTAGTCAATAACACAAACAAAACCTAGCTAGTTATACAAAATTTTATTACCAAGATTCAGTTTAGCTGCTCTCTCTCTTCAGACCGAAGATCTTTCTGCTTTCTCTCTCTAAAATGTCGAACAGTTAAGAAATGCAAAAGATGTGGGCGGCCATGCCCACTTTAAACAAAATAATAATATTATTTTGTCATTTTTGGCACTTTTAGCCCCTCCACTTTTGTCTATTTCTCTTTCTATCTAGATACTTTTCTTTTCTTTTTTCCTATTTCTTTTTCTTTCTTCTCTATTTAAGTGACAAAATTTTCGGGCGTTACATGTGCACCCCTCCTTAAAGAGGTTTCGTCCCCGAAACCCGTCACTCTTCGAATAACTGTGGGTAATGCTGTCTCATATCTTCTTCAGTCTCTCACGTAGACTCTGAACCCTTTCTGTGTTTCCACTGCACGCGCACCAGTGGAACCACTTTATTCCTTAACCTCTTTTCTTCTCGATCAATGATTCCCACTACTTGCTCTATGTAATTGAGTCGTTCATCAACATCAATATCATCGAGTGGTACAATCATATCTTTATCAGCTAAGCACTTTCTCATATGAGATATATGGAATATGGAATGAATTCCACTTAACTCAACTGGCAAATCTAACCGATAGGCCACCTCTCCTACTCGTGCGATGATTTGGAAAGGTCCTATGTACCTCGGGCTCAGCTTACCTCGTTTTTGGAACAGGATGATTCCCTTCCAAGGTGAGACCTTCAACATGACTCGGTCGCGCACCTTGAATTCGATTGGTCTACGCCTCTTGTCGGCGTATGACTTTTGTCTATCTTTCACGCTTTCATGAAAGCCTTGATCTTCTCTGACTTTTCAGTTGTAGCCTCGATCACCTCAAGGCTTCCCAACTCTTTCTGCCCGATGTCACCACAACATACGGGCATCCTACACCGCCTACCGTACTGTTAGTACTTCTTAAAGATTAATATGTTGCCTTTATTTGTCTTTGTATTATAAGTTTTGTCATATTATAGGGACTAGTCTTGTAAATAGTAGTTCTTTGTTTATTGATAGTATAAATAGCTTAGACTTATGTAGATTAGACCAGACTTTGAATGAAAAGCTCTACACTTGTAATTGTCTTTGCTATTATCAATAAACTTCTATGAATTTTTCTTGATGTTATGCATTGATTTGATTACTGTGTTTGTTTTTTATTGAACTACCTTCCAATAGCATCACAGATCTATACATTTGATCCTATCAAATGGTATCAGAGCTATTGGTTCAGTGATTGAGCGTCTTACGAACTTGCAAACTCAAAATCACTTGAATCTATGATTGATAAGCAATTCAATTGAAATATTGTTGATTTCAGTTGTGTTTCAGCATCAGAAACATGAATTGAATCACAATTAGCGGTTTAATTCGTCTAATTTCAGTGAATTTATCGATTTATGTTCGGAAGGGTTCTTCAAGTTCGAACTGAAAAAACAACAAAAACACTGATTTGTTGTTTGTAATTGAAGAAATTGAATTGAAAGGATTGTTAATCGACATAAAAGCTACTGATTTAGAAGATTTCAAATCAATTCATCAGTTTTTAAGAATTACAGAAAAATTGAGTTCGTTATGTTCATAAGAACAGGATGAATTTGGCAGTTTATGGTTGAAAACTATTGAAAATTGCCTAAGTGTTTAGGCGCTTGACAACTGTTCAGGCGCTTTACAACTGTTTAGGCGTTTTTAGGTCAGGCATTTTACAACTATTGAGACTTATTTCAACTGTTTGGACACTTTGGAATTAACCAAAAACTAAGTAATTCTAGGCGCAATTCAACTGTTTAGGTGCTTTTGCACTGTTCAGGCGCATAAGACTATGAAAAACGCCCAAACACTTGTAAAATTTTTGAAAACTCATTATGCTCCTACTTGGACTTATGGCCACTGTTTAGGTGCATGAGTTTCCATACACTTGTATATTTTTCACATCTTCCACCTGAACACTGTTTAGACATATTAGCACTGTTCACATACTAATATTCAAACAATTTTCATAAGTTTTACTTTTTCCCAAAATTTACATTTTTGATCCTCAATTTTCACTTTTGACATTTTAAACCCTATTATTTTTATTTAATTTTTCAAAATACAATTTCCCTTCATTTTAGTCTCAAATTTAAACAAGAAAATAGCCTCATTTACAAAATTTGCAAGAAGATTTTCCACTTGAAAATTTTATAGGCTCATTTTGTCATTATCAAAATTTTACATTATTAAACACACACATGCTTTGAACATTTAGCTTCAACCTTTCCATTCAAACATTTTAATTTTGATTTTCTTAGAAACTCTTACGTTTATTAGGCTCATTTCAAGCGTTTAGGCGCTTTTGAACTGTTTGGTCATTTTTACTCCAAGGCGTCCCACAACTGTTTGGGCGCATTACCACTATTCAGGCGCATTACCACTGTTTAGGTGTTTCTAAAGTTGGGTGTTTTTGAGAATTATTCTAAGACAATCTCTTAGACGTTTCTAGGTAAAATCTAGAAGTATCGCAACTGTTGAGGCATTTTAACACTGTTCAGGTGCATCAACCTTAACACTTAGAAATTTTTTTCTTAAAAAATTTTAAAAAATCCAAAAATATTTGTAATTCATTTCTTTAATTCAAAAACTTAAGAAAATCAACAAAAATATTTCTTCTTCTATTAAATCAAAATCTAAAAATGGTGAAATCAGAAGACTCTGAAAATAGAGTTCCTAAACTTAAAAGATAGAGCAGACTTTAAAAATTGGTCACTTAGATTAAAACATCACCTGAATTCCATTGACACTGATCTTTGGAAATCTATTAAAAAAGGACCATACATTCCTATAACCACTGATGTACCAGACAGAGGTTTTGTCTATAAAAAAGATTCATCAGAACCCTACCCTGAAGATGGTCTGCAAGGTGATGATTTGAGAAAGGTCAAGAATGATATCAAAGCTTACTCACTGATGTGTAAAGGACTACCTCTTGAAGTCCTAGCCAGGCTTGATGGTTATCAAACT
>BJCO01366797.1:0-11319 GCA_018326465.1 Flaveria floridana | reverse complement strand
GGAACCCAATTTCAAAAGGGGCCATTCGGCCGCCCCCTCTATATGGGGATTCCCTTTTGTCTTGGTCAATGACAAGACTTATCTTCCCTTGCACACTTCCAAGACATCACACTCTCTCTCATACATGCAAAACACTTTACTTCTTTATCTCTTGGCTGAAATTTCGAATTTTTGGCTGCACTTTGAAGAACTTCTTGGCTGAAATTCGGATTTGTAAGAAGAAGGAAAGATTTGGTGTCCAACTACCTAACAAGTTAGGTGTTTGCTAAGGCTTGTGGGTATACAATCTTGAGGCTTTCTTCCTTGAGGCCTGAACATACAAGAACATCATGATCTTCATCTCATCCTTACCACAACATCTTGTTCTTGGAAGGTAGTTCAAGAACAACCTATGGTTGCATTTTCGTTTTAGATAGCATGCCATTTCACATATATAAATGATCCTTGTTCTTGGGTTTTGTTTTTGGTTTAAAATGGTTCATATTTTCAGATTGTTAACAAGATGTTTAAACCCTAATATCCGCTGCATTTTTGAAGTTTAAATGGTTAAACTTGCTTTGATAAACATGTTACAAAACCCTACATGTATGCTATCATTGCCATTGAGCATTGAAGATCCATTTCTTTAACTATATCAGGAGGCAATTCATCCAAGTCTTGTTATATGATCTGAGATGGTGTGAGGTTAGCCCCTAAGTAGGCTTCAAAGCTTGTTAAGAAAGCTGCAAAAGCTGCCTTTTGCTCCTCACTTTGCAAGATGATGGTTAGTGCATCCATGGGTTTCTCAAATTTCTGAATGTTTTGAGCCTTTACTGGATGTTGTTTGCTGGAGCTGGATGCAGGTGGTTGTTGTTTGCTTTGAAGTGTAGCTTCATGGGAAGTATGCACACCAGTCTTCTAGACTTTTTTTTGTTCTAAGGTGATTCAGGAGCAGAGAAGAAGGAAGTTTCACTTGAATTTAGAAACTCTTCATCTTCCTCCTCACCAGTGCAAGTTAAAAAAGCATTGTCTGTTTGTTGCATTTCCTTGAATTTGTAATATTCAACATGTCTGATTGTACTGTTATTCCTAGATCTCTCATTTAACTCTAGCGCCTCCACTTTATCTACTAGTGCATCTAAAGATAAAGCTACTAGATCTAAATTTCTTTCATCAAAGAGACTGATTGTGTCCAGCTCTCTAGAAGTGTATGCAACATTTTCTTGTTGATCTCCACAGATTTGTGTTTGAGACCATAAACTATCATCTTATTTACTAGCTAAACAAATCTATGAAGCTACTGCGGTATTGACTCTTCCTTAACATGTTGAAAGGTTTCACATTAGGTACTCAAATTTCCCGTTTTGATTTCACTAGTTTTATCACTACCTTCACACATGGTGTGAAGTATCTTCAATCATGGGCTGTTTTGAAGTTTTCAACTCTGGTTAAAATCTCAAAAGGTAGAGTTATAGCCTGTATGCCGTAAGCCTTCATGTCTATTTTGACCTTTTTCAGGTCATCACCAGCTACACTTGTAACACCCGGAAATTTTGTCAATAAAAGAAAGACAAGAAATAAGGAGGAAGAAAAAGAAAAGAAATAAGAAAAGAGAACAAAAGTATCTTACAAAAAGGGAAAAGAGCCAAAGTAGAGGGGGTCAAAGTGAAAATAAGTACAAACCCATTATTTTAGTATATATGGGAGTATGGCCGCCCATATTAGTACATAACCCCTGCTGGTTTTTGACAAACAAAGGAAGAAGAAGAAGAAAAATCTGAGTTTTCAACTTTAGAGAGAGAAAGCTGCTAAATTCAGCCAAGGTAAGCAAATTTAGCATAATTGGGTTTGGTTTTTATGAGTTTTGACCATGTAACCGAGTTATGCATGTTCTTATGTGTTTGTATGCATTCGGGTATGTGTTTATGGACATGTCTAGGTGTTAGAATCTTCTGAAAAGTTCAAGTTGGAGAGTTTGAGACGTGAAAGCAGCTAAGGTGAGTTTCTAGATCCTGGTTTTCTTATGATTTTAAAAGTTTCCGGGCTAAAAATGCATGTAAATGATTTTTACAAAAGTTATATGTATACCCGTAAGTATTTATGCATGTATGTTGATGATGTATGATTATTATGCCTTGTTAATGTCTAGAATAGTTCTAACAAGCTTAGAACAGGATAGATTGATGTTTGGGATTGAGCAAAATGACTTAGAAATATGTATGTAATTGGTCATGTGCCCGAACAGGGCCTATGTGCCCGAACAGGGCCCATGGGCCTAGTTAATTGCCTTATAAATGTTTTAAGTAAGGTGATGCGCCCAAACAGGGCCCATGCGCTTGAAAATTTGACTTAGAAAGTTAAGTATATGATGATGCGCATAAACAGTAGCTCATGCTCCTAGAAATGAATTAGAAATTTCTAAGTGTAGGCTGATGCGCCTAAATAGTGCCTCGTGCTCCTAAGTTTCGGCTGAAACGCCTAAGTGCAGGGTGATGCGCCCAAATAGTGCTCATGCTCCCAAAAGGCTCATGTGCCTAAGTGTTGAAACGCCTAAGTGAGGCTGATGCATTTGCATAGTGGAGAAACTCCCAAACAGTCCTCATGCATCCAAATAGAGCTCATGCGGCCAAAGACTTAGAAAATTTCCTGAATTTTTAGAAAAAACATAATTTTAGGGTTTGACCCTAGTTTGACCTATGGATTGTTTTGGCCTATTTTAAGCATGAATTTGCGAGAGTCTATGGATAAATTATGTATGATGTTGAGATAAATGTATGATATGCATAGGTGCATGAATTGTTATCTTTTAATAATATTCAAAACGTATATATTATATTATAATATACGTTAAGTATTATGTTATGACTTTACATAATATGATGTATGTATTAATGAATGTAAAGTATAACGTATCGAAGTGAAAGATAACAAAGATGAAAAGTGAAATGTAATGAAAGAAAGAAAAGGCTTGCAAGCAGAATAAAAGGAGCATCACAACTCTTTCAGAGTTGTCAGCTCAACTATGTTTTATAGCGTGAGATTTTGGTTAACCTATGAGGGTTCACACACAGGGGGATCAGTCTTGGTAAATGATCCATAGTACGAAACGGGATCCTTGTCATTCAACCCAGGGCTTTGTGTCAAGATATGATACGGCTTTGTACTAGATAGAAATGAGGCTTTATGCCCGAAATGGTGGATTCGGGCCACGGTGGGTAAAAAGCTTGACAAGATCTAGAATCAGTGAAAGGATAAAGATAAAGTACGAAACGAATGGTAAAGATAAAGTACGAAACGAATGATGAAGATAAAGTATGAAACGAACGATATGTTAAAGTACGAAACGAATGAAATAATAAAGTATTAAACGAACGAATACTTGCGATAATGAATGATCATGTAAGAAAGTAAAGAAAGTCTTTTAATGAAAAGAGTATTTTTATGTACGAAATGTATAAGTTATTTTGATACATTAAAACTAAAACTCACTCAGTAACGCTGACTTTTGTTCATTTTCAGTTGGCAGGTAATGGTTGCTGAGGATGACACGCGGGGAGGCTACTTGACGGGGCAAGACTAGCATCCATACACGTAAAAATATTATTATTGTTTTGTAATGCAATTAATGGATGTTTTCTTTTGTATTTTAAACGATGTTGTATTACATAACAACAATAATTATTAATAAAATGAATGGTTTTTATTAATGAGTTCCGCTATGATATTTTATGAAATATATATTAATGTGTATGTTTAGTGCTATGAATGACCAACTGTGAGGTGTCCGGGAACGGGGCCTTACAAGTTGGTATCAGAGCCAAAGTTTAAGTGAATTGGGTAAATATTTTCAAAAACCTAAACTTAAACTGAAAATAGGACGGTGGTACGGATGCCAGCCCGAGTAGCTACGTGCCATCAGGTGTTTCATTTTTAAAGTTAATCGGTATTATGTACGCGTACTATTTGACTTATGTGTTCATAGTAGATTTAGATACTGATGTAGGCAGGATAGAAAATGCTTGGGGTATGAAGAGTAAAATAAGTGGCTAATCACAATGGCCACTGTAATTAGGGACTTACTATACTTAACATAAACTGAGTCATTACCTTGAATGAACGTGTCAGTGGTTGAATCTTATAGTGATTAGAGAATGGCTGGAGGTAGATCATCTAAGGCTTCTAGAGGTAGAGCGCGTGGTGGACATGGTGCTGAACCACGTGTTACAAGGAACCAGGCTAGAGATGCTAAGACGACCGCTGCTGATCCTGAGGTTCATTAGCATGAGGGAGTTGACGACAGTGCGAATTTGAGGGCCTCACTGAAAGAGGCAGTAGTAGAAGAGGTACATCAAGTCGTGCAGACGATTCTGCCGTCTGTGATGACTGAGGAGATCAAGGATGTGAGGGAAGATGAATGGGGGAAGAGAGGAGGAGTACTGGGAGGGAAGGTGGAGAATAGCCTGAAACTAGGACAGTTGTCTCAAGTGAGGAGGAGGAGGAAGAAGCAGTGTAGGAAACTGCACGACGCTGTAACTATGGGGCATTTTAAAGATGCAAGCCCCCGACTTTTGATGGGAATGGCAGTGCTAGTGGTGCCCACCGATGGGTGAGAGAGATGGAGGCGGTGCTTGATATCAGTGAGTGCTGAGAAGATCAGAAGGTGAAGTTTGCTACCCACTCATTTGCGGACTCGGTCTTATGTTGGTGGGACAATATAGTCCAGGAAGAGGGTAGCAGGGCCATTAGAAGGATGAGATGGTCAGAATTGAAGAAACTGGTGATTGAGGAGTTCTATCTTCATAGGGAGTTAGACAAGATTGAAAGGAGTTCCTGTACCTGGAGACGGGAACCATGACACACTAGTAATACACCACCAAGTTTAACGAGATGGCGAGACTGGTACCGGATCAGGTGACGCCGGTGTCGAAGAAGATTAAGACATATATCCAGGGATTGCCAGCTGATGATTGCAGGCATCTGATTGCTGCCAGACAAAGCACCTTTAGGTGAAGAAGACAAGGTGAATGTGGATGGTAGGTTGTATGATGAGAGAAAGGTGGCAGTAGTCAAGGTGAAGAAGACAGGTGGTGGTGATAAGAATTGGAGTGGGAAGAGGTTTGGACATGGTGGTTTCACTCCAAACAACAAGAGGATGAAGGTGGATAACCGTAGGGTGGGGTCATCAAGTTCAGGGATAAAGAAGTGGGGTAAGTGTGGGAGAGAGCACGTTGGTGAATGTAAGTAGGGCTTGAATGTGTGCTGCAAGTGTGGAATGCCTGGTTATGTGGCGAAGATATGTGGAGTTATACGGTGTTATAACTGCGGTGAGGAAGGCCACTTGAGCAGGGACTGTAAGAAGCTAAGGGTCGAGAGCTCTGGGGCGAAGAAGAAGCCGGAGGAAGGAGGACAGAGGGCGAGTGGTAGAGCCTACAATATGATGCGGGAGGAGGCCAGAGAGGACCCCGATGTCGCGTTAGGTATGTTTCTAGTAAATCAAACTTATGCCTCTGTGTTATTTGATTCTGGTGCTAGTATGAGTTTTATTTCTACTAATTTCTGGTACTAAGCTAGTCGTAGAAGTATTGGTGAACCTTTTGACGTAGAAACTGCTATTGGTAAGTCTACTAGAATTACTAATATGATAGAGGATGGTGCCATAGAACTAGAAGGTCATAGCTTTTCTTCTAAATTGTATGTAATGCCCCTAAGCGGATTCGATGTAGTGCTAGGGATGGATTGGTTAGCAAACTATGAAGCAAACATCGTGTGTCATAAGAAGATGATTCGATTAGTTGCGCCCGATGGAAGTTCGGTGATGGTTTACGGTGATCGCATCACTACGGTTCCAAAGGTGATTTCGATGGCGGTGGCAAGAAAGTACATGAGGCGTGGATGTAGTGCCTAGCTGGCCTACGTGAAAGATGTGGACGCACTGTATCCATTAGCTCTGATTAAGATGAAGGAACTAATGGCTCAAGTACAGGAGTTAATGGATAAAGTGTTTATTTGACTGAGTATCTCTCCATGGGGTGCGCCGATCTTGTGTGTTAAAAAGAAGGATGGTAGTATGCGGATGTGCTTCGACTACAAGGAGTTAAACAAGTTGACGGTAAAGAATCGGTATTCATTACTGAGAATTGAAGACTTGTTTGATCAGCTTCAAGGTGCCAGTTGGTTCTTGAGGATAGATGTTTGATCTGGTTACCATCAGCTGAAGGTGAATGAGCGAGATATTCCTAAGACAGCTTTTCGCACGCGTTATGGACACTATGAGTTTCTCATTATGTCTTTTGGCTTAACTAACGTGCCAATTGCCTTTATGGATTTGATAAACCGAGTGTGTCGGCCAATGTTAGATAAATCAGTGATCGTGTTTATTGATGATATCCTGATTTATTCTAAGAATAAGGAAGAACATGCCGGTCACATACACGAAGTATTGGAAACACTTAGAAGAGAGAAGTTGTACGCCAAATTCTCTAAGTGTGCTTTTTGATTGCGCGAAGTTCAATTCTTGGGTCTCGTGGTGAATGATGAAGGAATTGTGGTAGACCCGGCGAAGGTTGAGGCGGTGATGCAATGGAAGTCTCCAAAGACGTCATCTGAGATCCGTAGTTTCTTGGGTTTGGCGGGTTATTAGAGGAGGTTCATTCAGGATTTTTCCAAGATAGCCTCACCTTTGACTAGGTTGACTTGCAAGCACGTGAAGTTTGTATGGGGTCGGAAACAGGAGTGTGCTTTTGAGGAGTTAAAGACAAGATTGACTCAATCTCCTGTCTTGACATTACCCGAAGGGAGTGAAGACTTAGTGGTATATTCGGTTGCTTCTCATTCGGGACTAGGTTCCGTGTTAATGCAACATGGAAGGGTAATAGCCTACGTATCCTGACAGTTAAAAACCCACGTAGTCAACTACCCTACCCATGATTTGGAGCAAGCGGCTGTGGTATTCGCGTTGAAGATTTGGAGGCACTATTTATATGGGATAAAGTGCACCATCTTCATGGACCACAAGAGCTTGAAGTATTTCTTTGAGCAAAAGGATCTCAACCTGAGGCAAAGGAGATGGTTAGAGCTCATCAAAGATTATGACTATGAGATCCATTATCATCCAGGTAAGGCCAACGTTGTGGCTGATGCCCTTAGCTGAAAGGAGAGATTGTAGCCAATTCGGGTGAAAGCTAATCAGTTGGTTATGACCGCTGATGTGATGATACAGGTTAAAGAATTTCAAGATGAGGCGTAGAGAGAAGATCGCTTTAAATCTTAAAGGATGAGAGGTCTAGTCTCAAAACTTGGAGAAAATACCCACGGAGTTAGAACCCGCTTTGGGCGGATATGGATTCCCCGATACGGGCAGTTAGGGGGACGAATTATGGATGAGGCTCATAAGACTCGATACTCGATTCATCCCGGTGCCACAAAAATGTACCGGGATATGAAGAAGGATTATTGGTGGCCGGGTATGAAGCGCGATGTAGTGGAGTATGTAACTAAGTGCCTTATTTGTTTGCAAGTGAAGGCAGAGCATCAGAAGCCATACGGGAAGATCTAACAGTTGGATATATTCGAGTGAAAGTGTGAGCACATCACCATGGACTTCATCAGGAAGTTACCCCGCACGTGCGAGGGGGTATGATACCGTTTGGGTGATTGTTGATCATCTGTCAAAAAGTGCTCACTTCTTACCGATCCGCGAGACGTATTCATTCGAGAGATTAGCGGATCTATTCATTAAAGAGATCGTAGCTCGTCATGGTGTGCTGGTATTTATCGTGTCGAATCGTGACACCCGATTTACATCGAGGTTTTGGAAAAGATTTCATGATGCGATGGGGAGGAGGCTACACATTAGCACGGCTTACCATCCTCAGACAAATGGTCAGTCTGATAGGACAATCAAGACGCTTGAGGATATACTCCGAGCGTGCGTGATTGATTTTGGAGGAAGTTGGGATGAACACTTACCGTAGACCGATCGAATTCAAGGTGGACAACCGAGTCATGTTGAAGGTCTCACCTTGGAAGGGTATTATTCGGTTGAGGAAGCGAGGTAAGCTAAGCCCGAGGTATATAGTGCCTTTCTGAATCATTGCTTGAGTAGGAGAGGTGGCCTATAGGTTAGAGCTACCTGATGAGTTAAATGGAATTCATTCAACATTCCATGTATGCTAAGTCGATGAAGATATGGTTGTACCACTGGATGATATCGAAGTGGATGAACGGATCAATAATATAGAGCTACAAGTGGCAATCATCGATCGAGAAGAAAAGAGATTGAGGAATAAAGTAGTTCCACTGGTGTGTGTGCAGTGGAAACACAGGAAGGGTTCGGAGTCTATGTGGGAGACTGAGGAAGAGATGAAATAGCATTACCCACAGTTATTCAAAGAGTGACGGGTTTCAGGGACGAAACCTCTTTAAGGGGGTTGCACTTGTAACATCTGGAAATTTTCTTACTAAAAGAAAGACAAGAAATAAGGAGTTGGTAAAAGAAAAGAAATAAGAAAAGAAAGGTAATAAGAAAAGAGAACAAAAGTATCTTGCGAAAAGGGAAAAGAGCCAAAGTAGAGGGGGTCAAAGTGCAAATAAGTACAAACCCATTATTTTAATATATATAGGAGTATGGCCGCCCATATTAGTACATAACCCCTGCTGCTTTTCAACAAACAAAGGAAGAAGAAGAAGAAAAAGTTGAGTTTTCGACTTTAGAGAGAGAAAGCTGCTAAATTCAGCCAAGGTATGCAAATTTAGCATAATTGGGTTTGATTTTTATGAGTTTTGACCATGTAACCGAGTTATGCGTTTGCTTATATGTTTGTATGCATTTGGGTATGTGTTTATGGATATGTCTAGGTGTTAGAATGTTCTAAGAAGTTCAAGTTGGAGAGTTTGAGACTTGAAAGCCGCTAAGGTGAGTTTCTAGACCCTGATTTTCTTATGTTTTTAAAAGTTTTTGGGCTGAAAATACATGTAAATGATTTTTACAAAAGTTATATGTATACCCGTAGTATTTATGCATGTACGTTGATGATGTATAATTGTTATGCCTTGTTAATGTCTAGAATAGTTGTAACAAGCTTAGAACAGGATAGATTGATGTTTGCGACTGAAAAAAAATGACTTAGAAATATGTATGTAATTGGTCATATGCCCAAACAGGGCCCATGCGCCTAGTTAATTTCCTTAGAAAACTTTTAAGTAAGGTGATGCGCTTGAAATTTTGACTTAGAAAGTTAAGTATATGATGATGAGCCCAAACAGTAGCTCATGCGCCTAGAAATGCCTTATAAATTTCTAAGTGTAGACTGATGCGCCTAAACAGTGCCTTATGCGCCTAAACAGTGCCTTATGCGCCTAAATAGTGCCTCATGCGCCTAAGTTTTTGGCTGAAATGCTTAAGTGCAGGTGATGCGCCCAAATAGTGCTCATGCGCCCAAAAGGCTCATGCGCCTAAGTGTTGAAACACCTAAGTGAGGTTGATGCGCCTGCATTGTGGAGAAACGTCCAAACAGTCCTCATGCGCCCAAATAGTGCTCATGCGCCCAAAGACTTAGAAAATTTTCCTGAATTTTTAGAAAAAACAGAATTTTAGGGTTTGACCCTAGTTTGACCTATGGACTATCTTGGGCTATTTTAAGCATAAATATATGAGAGTCTATGGATAGAGTATGTATGTTGTTGAGATGAATGTATGATATGCATAGGTGCATGAATTGTTATCTTTTAATGATTTTCAAAACGTATTTATTATATTATAATATACGTTAAGTATTATATTATGACTTTACATAGTATGATGTATGTATGAATGAACGTAAAGTATAATGTAACAAAGTGAAAGATAACAAAGATGAAAAGTGAAACGTAATGAAAGAATGAAAAGGCTTGCAAGCAGAATAAAAGAAGGATCACATCTCTTTGAGAGTTGTCAGCTCAACTGTGTGTTTTATAGCGTGCGATTTTGGCTAATCGATGAGGGTTCACACACAGGGGGATTAGTCTTGGTGATTGAGCCATAGTACGAAACGGGATCCTTGTCATTCGACCTCGGGCTTTATGCCAAGATATGATACGGCTTTGTGCCAGATATTAATGAGGCTTTGTGCCCGGAATGGTGGCTTCGGGCCACGATGGGTGAAAAGCTTGACAAGATCTAGAATGAATGAAACGATAAAGATAAAGTACGAAACGAATGGTAAAGATAAAGTACGAAACGAACGGTAAAGATAAAGTACAAAACGAATGATGAAGATAAAGTACGAAACGAACGATATGTTAAAATACGAAACGAATGAAATGATAAAGTTTTAAATGAACAAATACGTGTGATAATGAATGATCATGCGTGAAAGTAAAGATAGTCTTTTTATGAAAAGAGTATTTTTATGTACGAAATGTATAAGCTATTTAATACATTAAAACTAGAACTCACTCAGGAAAGCTGACTTTTATGCATTTTCAGTTGGCAGGTAATGGTTGCTGAGAATGGCACACGGGGAGGCTACTAGGCGGGGCAAGACTGGCATCCATACATGAAAAAATATTATTGTTGATTTATAATGCAACAAATGGATGTTTTCTTTTGCAGTTTAAGCGATGTTGTATTGCATAACAACAATAATTATTAATAAAATAAATGGTTTTGCACCAACAGGATGAGTGTTGCTGCTATTTTCCTGCACCTAACCGAATGGGGGTTATGATGCAATATTATCTGATTTTGTGAATTATTTCATGACAGTATGATTATGTTATGAGCAGGGTTGGTTGTAATTGATACATCAACAAAATATTTGTCTGGATATAAACCAATGTTCTCACCAACATTTTTGTTGACTGGTTTAAGTATGCTTTTTCAGGAAATAATGAGTAACTCGTTTGACTTTAGCTTTGAAGTGCATAACGGCTGGGGCGAAGTAGTCGGGAGGGTTTGCGTCACGCTAACAGTTAACATAGTTGACGGTAGCGTGTATGTCGATGCACACTTTCATAGATTCTAATGACATGCTGTAGTTTAATTGTAAAACAATTACATCTAATTTTGTAATCTATGTATAAGATGTAATTTCCAATATTATGAATAAAGGCATGTCTATGTTGTGTTTTTATGTATAATGATTGTGTCTACATTACTATAAGCAATGTACTCTGATAAAGCAAGTCACACTCCACCCGTATCGTTCACGCTTCCGCTGGAATGTGACAGGTTGGTATCAGAGCCATTGGTTATAGGGAATTAGTTATTTTTAAGAAAATAACTAGACTATAACCATAAGCTTAAAATATACTTAGAATTATTTTATGATTTTATGTGAATTATGTGAATTATGTGAAATT
>BJCO01366796.1:0-14927 GCA_018326465.1 Flaveria floridana | reverse complement strand
GTGAAGGTCGCGGTGGAAGGTGGTGGTCCGGTGAAGGTGAAGGTCCGGTGAAGGTCGGGTGTGGTTGCGGGAGTGTGTGTTTGGGTGGTGGTGGTCGCGGTGGATGTCCGGTGCAGGTTTGGGTGTGGGTTTGTGGTTTGGGTGCGGGTGTGGTGGTGCTCCGGGGTTTGTAGGTGACCGGAGATGTAAGTGTGAGGTGGAGCGGGTGCTCACCGTTGGTGGTCACCGAAGTTGTATGTTACCGTTGGCGGTGGTGACGGTGGTACTAAGGTAGTACCGTTGGAGGTGGTGGCGGTGAGCACAGTAGAGAGAGAGAGAGCACAATAGAGAGAGAGGGAGCACAGTGGTGGCGGTGGCTCTTGATGATTCTTGCCAATCGATTATATGCAACGTAATGGCCTCCCTAAATTTGGGAACAACTATTGAAAGTATAGAATCTGATCCCTAAAGCGCTCCACCATTTGATGAAATCTTGGAAAACATCACAAATCAATTAATTCACTTACTAGAATTAAAAGAAAGGCAATTACCTATTGAATGGAAAACAATACAACTCTCATTTCAAAGGGGAAGTGGCGGCCCACTAACAATAGAGGGAATATAGTATGGTAAAAACTATGATCACTATATTCCAGTGTTGCAAAACTCGGGATTACATCGTCTATTAATCGAAAATCGGACATTCACCTAGTAATTTTTTGCTAATCGGCCAATTAATCGCTAGGCGGCCAACGTAGGTCAAAATCGGACCTAGGCCGTCTTAATCGGCCAAACATCCGTGATTTTGGTGAAATTCTGGTAGGGTTCCGACCCAGTGAGATTCTGGCGACTTTCTGGCGAACTTCAAAAAATCCCTTAAACTTGAAAATTCCGGCCAAATATGTGTATTTATATATAAAACTGAACTTTTTTATTAAATTTATAAATGAAAATGTGTGTATTTATATATAAAACTAAAAATTATAGATAAAACTTCCGATCCGATTCCGATTACTCCCGATTAATCGCTAGTCGGTACCCCACCGCTGGACTAGCGCCTAGCGATTTTTCAACACTGCTATATTCCATTGCCAAGATGGAGCACCAAATCGCCTTCCTTTAGATGCCTGGCTTTCTTTAACCCTTTATATCATTGTAAATATGTGTACCACACCATAAAATACCCATGAGTTCCTAGAGAAATCATATACCTCCATACTTGAAGTGCTAGCCCTTTAAGCTTTGCCCTTCGTTAGCTATGTGAGATATTTAATGCGGTCTCTCCTTCAATGTTTAACCTTCCCACATTGAAAGCAGTATCGGGATGTATTATTTGAGCTGGGAGTCTCTCTTGGAGCAGCCTCGTTATCCTTTTGGGATAGTGATAAAAGTTCTCCATCCACATCCCTTAATTTCTACTCTACTAGTAGGATTTTTACTGGGTATGTATGTATTTGTAGGCTTCAAGGGGCTTAGGAGCACCCTCGCCAACTGCCTTGCCTTGCCTTGCCTTGCTTATTGAATTAAACTTCTTCACATGGCTCTCCTTTATCATTAGTACTTGAGATGGCTTTCTCGAAACATCCTTCCCTGCAGTTACAAGCATGCATGTAGTTTCGAGATATATGCATCACAAAATAGCTATAAGATATAGGGAGTGAACCAAGGAACAAAAAAAAGGGCAACATCACTTTTAAGGAAAGACCTAATCCTTTCAAGTCTTAATGAGACCCTTCATTTTTAGCACATGAGGGCTTAGTGGGTCTTTTCTTTCATATGACAATTTACAAGAGAATTAAAGGTCTCATGAGACTTCTGTTGGCCTTCTTGTTAAAACATGCTCTTTAATTCCAAGATCATCCCAAAGGCCTTACGCTACCCTAAATCTCTTTGAAGATATAGTTCCATAGAGACTAACATGAGATTGGACACGCCGTGGGTCATCTACATGTTTAGCCCACACAACCTTTTTAGCTTTGGATACGTTTGATGTAGGGGTCTTGAGGATGGTTCGTCAAGGACGTAAAGCTTCTTGTATTATGTTAGGACAACCCAAATATTACAGAACCATTTTAAGAAGTTTGTGCTATTGAGTTTTTCCTGGTCAAGAATGTATCGGAGATGGTAGGAGTTGTTAACGGGACCGATTGCGATTGAAAAATCTACAAAGGCAAAGTTTAAGTGCTAGTACTTTTGACATTTAAATCCTTTAATAATTAATTATTTTAATAACAACCTTAATTAGTTAAAGGCTAAGCTCCACATCATGCTTAACTTCCCGTAAGTAGTTGAACTATGCTTACAAAGAATTAATTCTAACGGTGAATTTGAAGGATTGTTAAATTTAGTTTGCTTTAACTAAGGATTGTTTTACAATTGAACTCTTAGACATTCGGTATCCACTAGCAATTAGATTATTAAAATTGACACATTTAATCCCTTCTAGGCCAATTCACCTCTCGTAATTGCCTGCGCACTTTCAATATAGTTGAGTAGGTCGTCCTACTTTAGAACGTGTGATATCCTACCCAATATGCTTGGGTATTGTGACACACCTTCTTACTCGTGCTACAAGTAAATCCAAGCAAATGGTCCATGTCAATTTTTGACAAGAAAATGTTGGCAACGTGTAAGCATCCTAAAAGGAATGGCATTTGCTTATCATTTAAAAATTAGTATTTTACGTTCTATGTAAATGACTTTTATAAAACGTTATATGTAGCAACATTTCATGCATTGAGATTGTTACATTTAGTAACCTTAATTATCATTTTAATGATTACAACAAATTCCATTTAATAAACCTTATATTATTAGTTATTGAGTTTTGGTAAAAATAAAGTCCTCTAGTATTTTTAATCCTCCATAAACTCATTTCTTGTCATTACTTATGTGTTTTGAATTCATAAAGATCTTAAATTTATCAAATTCATTATTTGCATATTTTCATTTTTATTAATTGATTTTGTCATGTTAAATATTCTAGTTTTTTTTAACACAACCAAAGCATGCAAACATCATGGCCAAACTAATAAAGGTTTGGTGTTTTTGTGAGTCAAGCAAAAACATCAAAAGATCCATGGACAAACAAATATCCATAAGCATGATTTTAAGCTACCACTTGTTCCAACATCCTTTTTGTAGCCAACTGAACTCCATGTTAAAACTCCACATGCCAAAGTCTTCATCTCGTTACATATTGGAGCCTTGGAGGTACAAAATACAAACTAATCTATATACTTATACAACCCAAAATAGATTGCAAAAACAAATTACTACCAAAGCAAATGATAAATTTACGACCATATTGAATTTCGAGCACATCAAACATAATGGTCATGACCTGCTTTGCATTTTAACACAAAATATACATGAACATCAATTTTGACATTTTTAAGCAATATGTTACCTCCTTGTGCATGGTGGTGACTTTATTTAAAGAAACTTGTTGCTTTTATGTATATCATTTTTCTAACTTGAAAATCATGTACTTTTGGTTTTTAAACTTTATAACTGATCTATGTTAAAATATTTCAAGAACTTACATAAGTAACTCTGATACCAATTGCGGGTTTTCATGCACGTATTATATAAAATTTCACACAACGGAATTTTGAAACCATGTTTTCAAAGCTGTTTAAAACAAACACACCAAGGATCCATATGCAAGTGACATGAAATTAGAATAACCATGAGGTGTTAAGAACTACAAACGTTGAAGTGAAATGGTAGATCGTTGATGTAGATGAATGGAATGGACCCCTGTGTTTTTTTTCTTCTCCAAAGAAGATTCACCAAGCAACCAACAAGCTCAAGTCTAGTCCTGACTTATCTCCCATGTTTTATGACAAGTGTTTTTTTTCTTCTCCAAAGAAGATTCACCAAGCAACCAACAAGCTCAAGTCTAGTCCTGACTTATCTCCCATGTTTTATGACAAGTGTTTTTTTTCTTCTCCAAAGAAGATTCACCAAGCAACCAACAAGCTCAAGTCTAGTCCTGACTTATCTCCCATGTTTTATGACAAGTGTTTTTTTTCTTCTCCAAAGAAGATTCACCAAGCAACCAACAAGCTCAAGTCTAGTCCTGACTTATCTCCCATGTTTTATGACAAGTGTTTTTTTTCTTCTCCAAAGAAGATTCACCAAGCAACCAACAAGCTCAAGTCTAGTCCTGACTTATCTCCCATGTTTTATGACAAGTGTTTTTTTTCTTCTCCAAAGAAGATTCACCAAGCAACCAACAAGCTCAAGTCTAGTCCTGACTTATCTCCCATGTTTTATGACAGAACTGGAGAACACCCTTTTGAAACTATCACAAAACTATGTCTCTAAAGAATAGAAGAACTCTCTAGAATTCCTAAAGAACTCAAAACTAACCCACCACAATGTTTGGTAAGTTGGTGATAGTTCTTATGTATCAAGACCTGACAAGAGAAGTTTTATGGTTTTTCTGCTTCAAAATTTCTGCTGGAATCTTTAATTTATTCAGCCGATTTCAGGAGATAAAAGCCAAAGAAAAGGAGCAGAAGTCAAGTAAGATTTAGTAGGTAATGAAACATATCATCTTGTCTCAAGTCTCAACCATGCCCTACAACCATGACTTTTCAAGTACAAAACAACCTTTTATATGGACAAAACGTATGCCAAAGTAGCCTCCTGGAAGCTGTTCACCTGAATGGATCTCAATGGCCAAAGGGACAAGCTAGCACAATTTTAAAATGTTACTTTTGTACTTGTTGTCTTGTGTGAGTTTTCTTTTTTTCTTTTTTTCATTTTCTTTGTATGGTTGCTCTCATTTTAATCTCACACGTGTAATAGAACTAAGATGGTTAACTAGATAGTTGCGTGGACGTGCAACATGTTCTACGTTCGCCTTATTCATGCATTTAACAAGTGCAGAATGGATTATCAAGGAAAATAACATAAGATGGCATCTAACAAGTGTATAATATAATATCATATATATCATAGACATACAAAATCAATGTTGATATATGTCATAATTTAAAGTACTCATATTTATTGTTTCTTTCAACAATAATATTGGTGGGGTGTTAAAAACTCAAATGACATTATACATAATTGGTTAAATTGTCTAGTGTGACCCCTTAGGATCATATGTCAATGGTAATGTCATCATAAAAATTGTCTTTGGCATATGATCCAACAATAAGTTCGCAATAGTGCCTGATCTTATTGTAATATTCTTGATTTGCCATGGCAGGACCCAATGGTGACCTACGTAATTATCTAGAAAGGCTGGCAGAATCTGATAATGTCCAAAAGTTTATAGAGCAAAACCCATTTGGTCAACAACCGATTACATGTGATGATGAATCATGGTATTTTTACCGTAAGATCATTGGTTCTGCCCAACTAAAAGCTGGTCCTTCTCGTTCTAGAAGGAAACTTATTGTTATTGATACTGCTGGGCTGCTTGTTGATCTTTCAACAACCCCACATGAAGGATTCAGAGCAGACACAATGCATGGGTCAACAGCAGGTTTAGATTCTTATTCTAGTGATCTGGGTTGTGTTTATCTCAAACGGGTCTGATGGGGGCCAACTCTAGAAAACTGGGTAAATAGGGAACATGTCAAACGTGTTGAAAGTCGCTTTATGCAGATTTCTATATTATATTCAATGATTTAGACTCTTATTGTAATAGTAGTGTTTCTGCAATCATAACCAACACACTATATCTTATATTTTTTTATAAATTGGTTAATAAGTGTTTTCGGGTCAACCTAACCCGTATCAGACTAAGAAAAAACTTTTTTCTACTGAGCTTGTTTTACGTGCTATACAACACATCCATCTTAACACCTCTAAAGGGCATACACGGTGCTTGACTTAGCTCCCGCCGTGCCCAGGGTCTGGGGAGGGGGTTGGATCGCTTTGCAATCTTATGTACATAGCCTTACACTACACTTTTGTGTAGGAGGCTATATCCCAAGGTTTGAACCCATGACCTGACCATGTAACAACCTTATCGGTTGCTCCAAGGCCGCCCTCTCATCTAAACACCTCCATTATTTTATATTGCTTAAAAAATTATGAGTCTCATTTTTGTTTGCTTCTGCAGTGTTTAAAAGACCTTATTGTGATGAGTTTTTGCAATTTTGCTTGAAGAGATTTAACGTAGGTGTTTGGACATCAACATCAAGGTACCCTAAAAACTTCAGATTCTTTAAAATTTACTATGGATTTTTTATTTATTAGTTAGGTTTCAATTTATTATGCCACCCCATGTAGATTTTTTTTTATATTCTTTAAAGTATTTACGACATTGTACAGGCATAACACAGAATGTGCTCTTGATTTTCTTATGGGGGACACTCGACACAAATTGCTTTTCTGTTGGGTAAGCCCATCTATAATATACTTATATTATTATATATTATTTATATTAGATTGTTTGATCAAAATACAGATGAAATGATGCAACTGATATGTTTAGGATGATACGAGTAAAATGTGATTTAGACGAATTCTTAGTTTCAGTATGGAATTGGAAAGATACAAAAGTACATTGCATATCTTCTATAGTGTACTTTTGAGTATTTTAATGAATATGTTTATATTATTCTTAATTTTTTTATTCCATTGATATTTATTAAGATCTTGTTTTTCTGCAGGATCGAAGTCACTGTACTGACACTGGTTTCGGTAGTGTTGAAAACAATAGTAAACAGATAATTTTGAAGGAACTTAGAAAATTATGGGAAAAGAAAGATTCAAATCTTCCATGGGAAATAGGAGAGTATGATGAATCAAACACACTTTTAGTGGAAAATACTCCACACAAGGCTTTGTTAAATCCAGTTATTTTTCTCTTTGTTTTATTTTTTCCTTTTTTTCAAAGTTAAATTTATGACCTCCATTAACATTCCTATTTTTTTTCCTCATTTCAGCCACACACCGCAATCTTTCCTTATCCTTACCGTTACTGGAATACAGAAGATAATTCCTTAGGTAGTTCATTTTATTCAGGTCTTTCATGGTTTGTGATATAATTATTATTTCTAATTTAGAGGTGGCAATTTCAACCCAAATACTTATAAATGGGTTGATTCGTGCTATGTTTTATCTCTATTTGGTCAATGTAGAAAGTTACTTAAAAAAGAAACTGCTAAAAAGTCATCAAAAGCATTTTTGGAATTCATATCATTCAGATAATTTGATTAGTACCTAAATAATTGGCAGTATAATGTTTTAATGATTTTGTAATTAAACAAATAAAAAAAAACCGACAAATTGTTTCAGGTGCCCATGTAAAACCGTGCTAAAACTCGCTCATTTTAATTAACTCATTTTGACACAATACACTGCCCCCGTTTTGCCACATTTACTATAATATTATTTATCTTTTATTAGAAGATTGGTTATGTTCTTGATTTTTCATTACAGGACCAAAAGGAGACCTTCGAGTTTATCTGGAAAGGCTGGCAGCATCTGAGAATGTACAAAAATTTGTATCAGAAAATCCATTTGGTCAACGTCCCATTAGGGAAAAAAATCTATCATGGGGATTTTATCAAAAGGTTATTCGTGCATGCTCGTCTAAATTTAAAACTCATGCTAATGGTTCAGTGGATACACAAAGTAAAAAGTCATCCGAACAAAAATCCGTCACTGATACTGCTTTGACTACTCCATCCTTTTTGGAACCAAAAGCCAACTCTGCAACTCTATCGGCTGCTCCAACCTTATTGGAACCAGAAGCCAACTCTACCACTGTTGTGGCTACTCCAACTTTATTGGAACCAAAAGCTGACTCTACTTCTGTTTCGGCTGCTTCAACCATATTGAAACCGCAAACTGACATAGCTACTTCTGATGTTAACACCTCAATGGAACCAGAAACCAACACTACTACTGTTTTGGCCGCTCAAACCTCATTGGAACCACAAGCCAACACTACTACAGTTTTGGCTGCTAAATCCTCACTGGAACCACAAACTGACACTACTACTCTTTCAGCTGCTTCAATTATATTGCAATCAGAAACTGATGCTGCTACTTCCAATGTTCAAACCTCATTGGAACCACAAGCCAACACTACCAAAATTCTGGCTGCTCAAACCTCATTGGAACCACGAACTGACACTACTAGTGCTTCGGTTGCTCAAACCTCACTGGAACTAGAAACCGAGCCTAATACTGTTTCAGCTGTTCCAAAGTGAGTGGAACCAGAAACTGACGCTACTACTGCTTCAGAGTGTACAATTTTAATCATATTCTCAGCAACTAATAAGTTCTTTAGAGCCTTTTAGTGGTGGATCAGTAGGGAAGTGAGTTATATGTAGGACTTTGCATTCATATTTTTGATAGATCACATAAACATAGATAGTATTTATTTTTCCTTCCCCTGTAGTTTTGCCGAGTTTTGTGAGCCGGTGCTATATATGATTCAAAGTAGGAAGCTGTAGGTGATTATCCGTGGCGGTGGTGGGGGTGGAGGAGCCTCCTGGTTATGCTTCCAGGTGGTCTTTTATGGTTGTCAGCTCATGTTCTACTTCTACCAAAACACTTTTTGGTTGTTCCGACTTGTTCAGAATGGCAATTCATTTTACACCAAGCGTATCGGATAAATCAGGATGGCTACAATTGTTGGGAAGATAAATGACAGTGTGTGACATTTAGATACAAGTTATAGCATTGTTTTGAATATTTTTTTTAACACAGTTATTGTAAGTTGATATTAGTAGGTGTTCAATCTTGGCTGTTTTTTCATTTATGGTTTTGGATTAGTAGTTGCGTTGTAATGTTCTCATATTTATAGGACCGAATCGTATTTATCTTCATTTTGTCATTTTCTATTAGAACATGACGACAATACTCTAAAGGTTTTGGTTCTTGATGGCTAGTGTTGGATGACCAATGCTGTGAAATAGTACATGAATCTGTGCTTGAATTGTGCAAGTAAAAATGTAAACACTTGCTCCCAAACATGTCCTGTCACCTTGTTAACCTATTTGCAAGCGGACCCGAAAGTTTCAAATGGGATGGAGTTAGTTGATTGAATCTCAGTCTAGAAATTCATTTTTCAACTTGAACTTTGCATCTTGCTTTCTTATTAATAACCTTATCTTGAATGCCCTACCCAAACTTATTTTTACACCAAGCCTTTAAAACCTGTCTTTTTCATTTATCCAACAGATTCAGTTCACCTCCATTTCACTTTGAGAGCATTGTTGATATAGGTTTCTTGCAATCATATGCCGAACAATGTTCAAAAAATTTCTTGATGTGCTTCTTCCCAAGAGTTGTCTTTTATTTTTTAGGCTATTACAACCAAAAACCTATCAAGCTTGCTAAATTTTAATGCATCTTTAGTAATCAAAATCTTTGGCTTTTATTGTAAAAACCAAAGATGTGGGATTGGGTGGGGACACAAACATGTAGGAGCCTATCACGACCACACTTACTCATGCGGCGAAGGAGACTATCTTTGTCATAGCAGGTTAGATAAGTCGGCATAAGAAGTCTTGGTAGTAAGGGTGAGAATGTGCAAAACAAAATAAGGGACAAGCAATGGTTAGAGAGCTTTTAAGATGCAAAGACGAGGAGGAAGCGACTTTGAGAGAGAAATACAAAAAGGCCAAGAGGGAGGCAAAGAAGGTATTGACGCACATAAAGAACACATCTTATAGTTGGATGTATGAACGGGTAGAAACAAAGGAGGATCATGATAAGTTCAAGATTTCTATAGCTAGTAGAGTATGAGGCATGGTTTATGAGCCATGAAGTTTATAAAGGGAGATGATGAATGTTTTTTTAAAATCAAGGAACAGAGATCAAGTTGAGATGTAACAAACCTACTTTAGCAATCATTTCAAAGGCGAGAGGGATTACCAAGAAGGAAGTGATAACTAAAATACTCAAAGAAGACAAGTAGTGAGCGCTAACGTTGATGTATCACATAAGGAGAGGTGAAGACAACACTTAGGAATATGGGAAAAGCAAAGGTGGTGAATCCAAACAACATAACAATTGAGGTGAGGATGTGCTTGGGAGAGGAAGGAGTTCAATGGCTAACTACTTTGTTCAACCTTATTTCGAATATGGTAAAATGTCAATTAGTAGACGACTAATGCCATTGTTCTTCTCTATAATAACAAAGGATACACCTAATGTTGTCAAATATAAAGCTGTCATGCTATATTATGAAAGTATGGGAGACAATAACTAGACAAGAATTAGATGAGAAACTCATGTTAGAGTAAACTAATTTAGTTCATGCCATGAAGTTTAACTACGTAAGCAATACACATTGTAAGGAGACTGATGGAAAGTATAGGTAGAATAAACAATCATTGACTTTAAAAGGCGTATAATAGCTTTCCACGTAGGCCTGATATGGAGTAGTCTGGTGGGGGAAGGGTCCCTTGAAAGTATTATAGACATAATTAGGGATACGTATGATAAAATTCAAACTAAGTTACATGCTCCTCTAGGGATATTTATTGCTTCTCAGTGGAGGAACTCTCCACCAAGGGTCCATGTTGAGTCCATTCCTTTTTACGATAGTCATGGATGCAGTCACAAATGCTTTAGGAAACTGTCTCGCGGTGTATACATTATAAAGATGACAGTGTTAATTGCGAGTAAACAAAGCCTGAATATGTGGTTAAAGGAGTGACGAGTACATCTAAAGGGAAAAGGTTTAAGGATTAGTCGCTAAAAAACTGAGGATCTTTATTATGACTTTAGTGGTGTAGGCGATGATGATAAGACCCAAATCACTATCGATGGCCAAGTGGTGCTGCGAAGAACTAAGTTAATTTATTTATGATTGGTTGTACAAAGTGATAGGGACATCATAAGTGATGTAACACGCTACAGGCAGACTGGTGGTGGAGGGTTCTATCAGGTGTACCGGGCGATAAAAACTTCCGAAGTAGGTTAAAAGGGAAGTTTTATAGGGTTGATGTTTAATAGGCTATGTTATATGGAACAAATATTAGTTTATTAAGAAGACACATGGTTGCATATGGAGTTAGAAGAGAAAAGGATAATACAGTGGTGTGTGGCATACAAGGTTAGACCAGATGAAAGAAAAGAGTTTTTTTATATAGTTATCGACTGGCCAGTATAGCGGATAAATAAAAGGAGTATTGATATGGCTTGGGTATATGAAAAGAAGGCAAATGACTCTGCTACTTAGAGTAGTGGAACTTCTTAATATGGATGGGAGCATGAGTAGAGGTAGGCCTAGAATGAATTGGGAAGAATGGATTAGATATAATTTGCAAGAAGTGCATATCTTTAAGGACATGGTTGGCATATTAAATTATGAAGCTACCAAATTCTAAGTGTCAATTACTCCTGATGAAACACTCCAAATATTGAGGATAAAGTTTATCTGCTAATGACTTTATCTGGCAAATAATTTATTGATAAATTGTGAATCAATATACGCATTGCATCTTCTAATTAGTAGTTGTATCCGCTGATACATTGCTTTTATAGAAAAAGATGTCAATGCTGATGAATAGTGGTGTTACTGGTACACTGCAATAATTGAAGATACACAGAGCTTATTTCTTATGTATGTTTTAGAGTTTCTTGTAACCAATAGTATTACACCCTCGTTGTATGCCATAATGTACAGATCAATGGCTGTAGCATGCCATTGATCTTAAACCTAGAATATAAGTTCATGATTTGTTCTAATGTTTAGTATTCCCATTTTAAATACCTCAAACTTGTATTGTTTTGAGGTTAGCTGTTTTGCACACTTGTATTCCTATTATTACTCCTTGTAATCGGTGAACTTTCATCAAATGAATACTTTAAAAAATTCTCATTGTGTTAGTTTTGTTTCAAGTATTGTAACTATTTTTTGTGATAAGTATTTAATAGAAATTTCATATTTACTAACTACTAATATAAAGATTATCTTTTCAACCCGATCTAATTAGTGCTACAAGAGCTTTGACTCTTGATTTGTTTGAAATTTCTTCCAACAAATCACTTGTTTACTATGAATATACTCTCTCAAACAATCAAACACTCACCTAGTGGTTGTTGTAGCTATGTCAACCGAGCATGACATGGAAAATGGAACTCAAACCAAACTACCTATGTTCATTCCAAATTATTATAACACCTGGAAGATTCAAATAGAAGATTTTTGGATAAATTAGGATAAAAAACTTTGGTTATGTATAATGTGATCCATATGTTTCTATGGTCCAAGTTTTTGGTGAAGGATGTGGAATGATTTCGAAAGACCACACCGATGAAGATCTGAAGAAGATGAATGTGAATTTAAAGGCTCTATGGCTGACCAAAATGAGCATGCCTAACAATAATATCCATAGCTTTAATAAATGAACAAATGCTAAGAAGCTATGGGAGCCTTGAGGCACGGTATGAAGTTTCAGAAGATTGAAGGAGAAAAAAAAGATGTCTTAAAACAAAAGTTTGAAAACTTTGGTTTTATCAAGGGAAAATCAATGACAATAACATAGCTCAGATATGTTGAACTCTTGGACTATGTTAATAAAGTTAGTTTATAGATGAACAATAGTGACATTCTTAGAAAGTTTCTAAGTTCTCTGCCCAAATCATGGACACTATGTCCATAAGGAGAATTGAGAATCAAAAGACTATGAGTCTAGAGGAACTGTATGACATTGTTAGTACCTTAAAATAGAAATAAATACCAATGAAGAGTCTCTTGGTAAATCATCCAACACCATAAGGTCTTCACACTTCTAGCTCCAAACCATGAACCTTACCAATCCTACTAATCTCATCAGATTCTAATGGTTAGTCATAAAATGCTGATATTTACTTATCTTGAATCACAAACTTCTGAAACACTACCTTATCTAGCTTTCGGTAGTTGAAATCAACCTTCATTAGCTTCAAACCCCTCATCAAGCTATTCAAATTCATACTTTGTGTCTAAACTATCACACCCTCAAGTTCCACGGGGTTTTACCGTTAGACGCGTGACATTCCAGGATCTCAATAACTAATTACATCAAACGAAATTAATTTCAAAACATAACATTTATGTTATCAGATAAAACCAAAATATAGTTTAATAATAATATTTATCAAGAAAACCTTTGCGGAAGCAAAATCAGTTAAAAAGTTATAATTGCAAACAACGCAAAAGACGCGCAACCCTAAACAAATGTAAATTTACATGAAACAATGTTTAACTATTTTGTTATTTAACCAATAATGCATGAAGTGATGAAATGCTCTTAGTCGTGCGCACCTTAAGAAGCTGAAAGAAACAGGATAAAGTGTCAATACAAGGTTGGTGAATTTATTGGTTTTGATAAACAGTAATATATAAAAAATAACGAATCCAGTAAAAAGTATATCAGTAGATAGCTAGTCTACATATCAAGTTACATAGCGTATGAAGTTCGAAACCGAAGCTCACACATGTAAGTTTGCCTTAGTTGTGGTTACCAGACCATAACAACATAAATTGGTCAATTAAACACACGTTTGATATGCAGTCATGCTAGCGCTACTAGCCCGGGTCGTATTTGTAAAACCCAGTAGATCTACTCAGAATTACCTCGCTAAAATGCATAAATTAACTATTCAAAAGTGAGGATTTTCAATTGGTACAACACTAGTTAGTAGGTGATTATACAGTAATACTAATCTAAACGAAAGAACATTAGAAAAACATGTTTCTTTCCACGAAAAGAGTGTAAGTAAAGCTGTGCAGTAAAAACTCACCTTGATAGCACAACAAATCAAGAAATGCAAGGAGCAAGCTATTAGGTTTCTGAAACACCTAGATATCATTTAATGTCTATCGATATTAATTATTAATACTAGAACTATATGGTTTTGTGTTTGCATCCCGGTTACAATGCAAGCCATCAAAATTTCCCCAATCGCACACAATCCAATTACATTCGTTAATACCTGACTATGTGTAAGGTACTCGTCATATGTATTATTTTGTACAACTTTATAATAAAACCCATACATAACACACTCATGATAATTTATATATATAAATTTAGTCACCACATGATATGTATTACTTTTAACACACTCTTACGGTACACATTTGTAGGCTATAAATAACTTACATATACAATATATGTATTATATATAAACACACATGCATAGCACATAATGTATAACACAAACATTCCATACATATGTATATAATATATATTCCACACACTCACCAATGTAATATATATACATTACGTACAACACACACATACATATAAATATATATCATCTAGAACACACACCAATAACATGCATATAATATATATATATATATATATATATATATAATATATATTCACATGTCTATATTTGTATATCAAACACAACACATTCACATGTCTAAAAAATAACCGCACCATGCTACACCTGCGACCACCCCCAAGGCACAACCGAGAACCACTACAACACATAGCCATATACACAGTAACACACATGATGAACACACAAACACACACACACACACTCACAAGTCACAACCCAAAACCTATTCGGTTAACCGACAACAACACATCCGCACAACACAATGATCACACACAAACACATTCAACAACCACATTGTAACGCCCGGCAGTTTGACTTTTTGGTAGGTTATGCGACTGAGCCTCAGTCGCATGGAATTGATGCGACTGGAGGTTCGATCGCATGCTATTCGGCCGATTGAAGCTCAACCGTACGATTGGAGTTCAATCACCCGAATGAAGGATGAACCGCATGGAACTCATGCGACTGGGGTCCAGTCGTATGGTGCTTATGCGACTGAAGGTCCAGTCGCCCCTGGACCAGATGCAACTGAGCGATACCTATAAAATGGGAGCAGCTCTCATTCTCCTCCTAACACTTGCATATTTTAGTCGGGAAAGAGCAGAGGGCGAACGAGAGCAGAGAAAGAAAGAGGGAAAGTGCTGACCGAGCTCCGGATTTGTCAAGAAGCTAGCCAA
>BJCO01366794.1:0-11931 GCA_018326465.1 Flaveria floridana | reverse complement strand
ATTGAACGATGATGAAGATAATAATGATATTACCTACGTGTACGTACGATGTGTGATCACATACAAATGATGAACGGTTTGAGATGAAAAGCAAAGTTATTTAATTATAAAACTAGAACTCACTCAGCAACGCTGACTTTTATGTATTTTCCAGTTAGCAGGTAACAGATTGCTGAGGATGGCACTCTGAGATGGCTACTCGGCAAGACAAGACTGACATCCAATTATGTTTTGACGATACTGTTGATTTGTAATTCATTCGACTAATTATTTTGTGACATATGAACTAGAATGTATTGCTTAACAACAGCGTTTTTAATGAATGAATGGTTTTGGTAAAAAAATTAATTCCGCTGCTTAAATTTATAATATGTATGTTTTATGCTGTGAATGACCAACTGTGAGGTGCTCGGGAACGGGGGCCTTACAAGGAGCGCCCGAATAAAAGTAATCCAAAGCATTCTTCAAATCATGAGAGATCATTGGCCAGAACGACTTAAGGAAATGGAAATTGAATCCATCTGGCCCGGGGGCCTTGTCGCTCCCACACTCAAACACCGCCGCTTTAATTTCGTCCAAGAAAAAAGGGATAATTAAGGATTGCCTTGCATCTTCCGAAAGACACTTAAAGTCTCTCGAATGAAACGATGGCCGACTGACTTCCTGCTCCTCAAACATGTCTTTAAAATGCTCCATGATTGCTTTTTTTATGACGATCGGATCGTTTTGCCATGCACCGTTAATCATCAAACCATTTATTCTAGAGCTCTTTGTATTAGAGTTGATATACCCATGATAAAATTTTGAGTTTTCATCTCCATCTTTCTCCCACTTCACTCGAGCTTTTTGCCTAAGATCCATAGTCTTCGCATCTTCGATCTCCTTAATCTCTTTTTTACATTTAAATCTGCAGCGCATATCATCCTCAGACAGCGTGCCTGATTCAGCCTTTCGATCTAACTCGTTTAGCAAATAATTTAATCTGACAACCTCAACAGATTCTTTAACCATAACAGATTTCCTCCATAGCTTAATGGCCCCTTTAACCGCCTTTAATTTTAGCAAAAATTGCCGATCAGGAGGGCCATGGATCGTAGCTTGTCGATAGGCAGTCTCCACAACATCGTTAAAACCAGACATGCCCAGCCAGGAATCGAAACATCTAAAAGGAATTGGCCCAAAATCATACGCCACCGTTTTAAGGACAAGCGGGGAGTGATCGGAATACCTTCTCGGGAGAGCCGTAAGAGAGGCAAGAGGCCACAATTGCACAAATGAAGAACACACAAAAGCATGATCCAGTTTACTCATCTTCGACCCATCCGGGGAAATGTACGTGAATTTGAAACCCCCCATATTGAATTCGTGAAAATCGGCAAGAGATATGAATTCATTGAAACTATGAGCACTAGGGGCACAAAATTGGGAATTTAATCTTTCGGACTGGGAGCGCACCTCATTGAAATCTCCAAGAGCAATCCAAACACCGCTTAAAGATTGTTTGAGATGAAGAATTTTATTCCATAAAGTTACCTTACTCCCGTGATCATGAGGGGCATACACATTTAACACATAAACCACCTCCGACAAACCCTGCAATTGCCCACCAATCAATATGAAATTTTGATCTTTGACAGTATGATTTGGTCTGAAAATAGCCGGGTTCCACAACGAAGTAAGCCCTCCAGATCTACCCGACGCCGGGACGAAGTCAAATTCAAAACTGGAGTTTCCCCAAAAACCTTTAGCATCTTTGAAATTCACCCTCGCCAGCTGAGTTTCTTGAATTGCAACAAAATTGACATTGTTCTCCTTCTTCAAACATTGGACCCAAGATTTTTTACGGGCCCCTCCAGCACCTCTAATATTCATTGATAACCAATTCATTGGTTGATTTGATTAACTCCGTCTCCCTCAATTGTCTTACGAATCAGCGACGGGTGATCCTGGACATCGTAACCCAACGCCTCACCAATTCTGCACGTTTCACTAATCTCATCAATACCCCCTGACTGTTAGGCCTCGACTGCCTAGAGATCGAACAGGCCGAGTGTGACATAGACGACCGGCCTCTAATCTTGAATCCAACCTGATGTTTGCCCTGCCAAATCGCATCTTTCATTCTGATAGGCCTAGACCTGCTTCCGGCCCTACTCCGCCTGAAACCCCCGTTTGAGATTGTCCGAACTTCGGTAGCCTGTTCTAGGAGAACGCCATCAAGGTTGACCGATGAGGGTTTATTGAGGTCAAAGGACTGGGCCGAGGTATCAGGCATACAGTTATCTTTGGTAAATTCCTTAGGCCCATGATCAGTAGAAGGCCCAATATCAAAAGAATTCCCCCCAACAAACGTTGGTCCATATTGAATTGGGTCAGGGATCTCCGGGCCCAAAACCTGATGTTCCATAGGGTGAGCAATCGATTCCCTTACTGCATGCGCGCCATTTAGAATATCCAAATGCCCATTCCCCATGCCCCCATGTTCCTGAGGAATAGAGCAATTATTGTTTGTATCACCCGAGACATTAGCCTGAGACTGTTGGGCTTCCGTCTCCCCCATGCAATCTTCGTCGATCCTTGCCTCGGAACAAGAATGATGGAACACGTTGTCACCTTCACCCCCGTCGTTTTGGCAAGCATCTTCATCGCTGAACCCAATCCCCGTATCAGGACAATCAGATTCCTCAAATTCGGATGATTCCATGATTGAGGACGTAAAGTCAGGGCACCAGTCCACCAAATCCTCCCTAACCCATATTGGATACATGTTCATGTGCCATGCAACTACTAACCTTTGGTTAACAATCTCCCCGGAGTTGACTATCAACCCAACTTTTATTCTTGACAGATTTGTATCCCAAACGGATACTTCAATTGGCATGATTGGTTTCCCAATTTTATGAATAATCGCTTCCACAATCTCGTTGTCCCAAAGATGTGGGGGCACACCACGAATGGAAACCCATGTAATACGTTGGTACTCAAACGGCTGTCCTGCCCATAATTGAAGGGACTCAAACCAGCTCCTCCATGACTCCTTTCTTTCTATCAGAAATTCCTTGGCAAGCTTAGAGCATGAGAACACTATCAACACCCTTAATCCACCCACGTATTTAATCTCGGCTTCTGGGAACCCAATACATTCCAGGTTCTTCTTCAAATTTTCCAAGCACTCCATATTCTTTGTTTCACCAATTAGGGACAAATTTTTCCATTTGATGAAAGATTCGGTTTGCATACCATCAACACGGATGATGTTACTGGGTTCACTCGGAACACTTTTCAACATAGCCTCTTTATATGAAACTCCTAATCTGCCTTCCGATCGTTTTACCGCAGGTATACCGAAATGAGTATTAGATGGCCGCATCACCACATTGCTTGTTTTTGGGGACGCCCGACTATGTCTAGCCACATTTGCCTTTATTCTCATATTCTCTATTATTATTGAGTTAAGACTTAACTCAAACTCCTGAATGTTTGTCACCCCTTGGAATCTAACAAACCCGAACGGCTTGTTGTTACGATCCAACTTCCTAGGAACATAAGCGTCCTTGATCCTTCCTTTGTGTTGAAAACTCTTCCAAAGACTGGTGCTAGAGGTTCCACTAGGGAAATTCGTGATAAAGAATGTGGTGATGTTGTCGTCTTTGTTGTTACAGTATCTTCTCCGGCGGTTTGACCCCTCCTGCCACTCTCCAGCTCCGTCTTCGTCCATTCCTTTCTCACAAAACTTTAGTTATATAACAATTCAGTTGATTCAGTTATTAGAAAAAATGATTCGGTTAACTATTGTTCATAGTTAAACGTTAAAAGTGGATCCAAAGAAGATTGGAACACATGACAACTTATAATGAAGTCTAAACTTTTGTTTCTCTTATTAAATAAAAATGATTATAAATAAGTAAACTAAATAATTAAATATCTATAATATAAATCTTCTTATTCTACTAAATTATTAAAGTATACTAAATTATAAGATTTTAATTATATCTTATCTTAAAATATAATTTTATAATTCTTATTTTTAGTATTTGTAATTATATCTAAATTATAAGATTTTAATTATATCTTATCTTAAAATATAAATTATAAGATTTTAATTATATTTTATCTAAAAATATAATTTTATAATTCTTATTAAAATTTAATTATATATCATTACATTAATGGCTAACATACAAAATAATAATAAAGCATAATGAATTTAATATGTTTATTTTTTTCTACTTCACGTGATACGTGGGTTTCTCTAACCTAATTTATAAATATATTTATATATTAACAAAATATGAAAGAGAATAAACGATAACTAACATACTATATATAACAAAATTTTTATGATGTATACCATATTATTTATAAAAGTAGATAATATAAAGTTTTCTTTGATGCATGTTCAGTTAATTTGGCTATTTATATGCATATAACTCTAACTGGATCGTAAAACCAGTTATCGAAACAATCATAGTTGAACCATGGGGTTCTCAGCTAATTTAATTATTTAAGCAATTTCATGTATGGTTCGGTTGTTAGTTTTTCTGCATCAATTCTAAGTAAGGTTATAGTTTGGTTTTTGGTTCTGATGATTTAAGGTTCAAAACTTGAAGCTTGTGTAAATCGAATGTGTTGTTTTACTTTTTTTAATTCAATATAATCTAATAACTTTAAGGTAGAGGAAAGACTCAAAACTTCCGAGTCGGGTAAGGTTCAATATAATCTAATTACTTTTTTTTAATTCAAAACTTGAAGGTTCAAAACTTCCGAGTCGGGGGTATCTTCGGAAGCAGTCTCTATATCTTCCAAGATAGAGGAAAGACTCGTCGCCACCTACCCCTCCCAAACCCTGCTCTTGAGTGGGACTTACTGGGTATGTATGTTTGTTTGTTTGTTTGTTTATAATCTAATAACTTTAAAGTAAAAATAAATTTAAAAAATTAGTGTAGATAGCTAATCTATCAGAATGGGGTGTTAGGTCTAATGACAAAGATGTTTGAAGTTAAATGGTAAAGCTCGTCAAGTGACGTTGGTTGATAATATATTATTTGTGTTGTAGAACTAAAAGCAAGATAGATGATATGTGAGTTGTCATCCAAAATAAAATAGTTAATACGTCAAAAACCAAGATTGGTACGACCAACTTAACTATTTTGGTTTGTTGTTTACCGAAACCATAGTTTGCGCTTCAAGCTCAAATGCGAATCCGATTTAGTTTTAAGAACGTTTTCTAGATCCAAGTAACTCGAGGAATCGAAACCCAAGCCTAAAGCAAAATTCTATTTTCAGGAACAACATCCAAAAATTTTGTGAATGCACAACGTTGAACATGGCTCCTTAGCACATCATGTCTACTCAAATCAACCGTCTTCATCAGTACCCTTGACCCCCTCATGATGAAGAAGTTACCTATCATGAGTCACCACGATGCCTCCTAACAAAATCACAATACATTGTCGATACTTCATAAATACTTTGTGATCATTATGTGCATATGAAGTTAAAGTACGTGATTGTTTACTTAATAATTATTTAAAGATGGAATAACTCGACTATTAAATGCAATATTTAGGCAACAAGTGAAACAAAAATGATATAGATCTATCTGGATTGTGTTATATATCAAGTAATAGCATCACATATAGATAGAAAGAAACGAAGGGAAGGGAAAATTCATATTTTCATTCCATAGCATTTTCAAGCATCTCATACATCATATATACATACACACACATAACATGAAACCGAAAACCTAAGACGTAAGTGAGATTGATTGTGTCATAAGTGGAGAGTAATACGGTAATAATGTTTGCCTTAATTCATATATTTGTACCGATTGTAGTTTATTTGATCTAGTTCAGTCACACAGATAGTTTGGATGATTCAAATCCATATTTTAGAACTAACCTAAATCGCTACAAATATGTGGAGCGTGTTGAATCGATCACTATGACATGATCCTTGGACCCTATTCCATGAACCAATGTCCTTGTGACTCTAAGATTATCTCTATTTCTGGGAGTGTTACCAAGTTCTTAAGACGACTTTGATTCAAGGGTTTGTGCATTCCTAAACCAGAAGCTTCAAAACTGGTAGCATCGTTTCTTTTAGATTCAAAGGAAACTCGTATTAATTATAAGGAAAATAATTATGATATCCTCCTTAAACCAGGTAACCACCATGAGAAATCAAGAAACCGTGAACATATAATCCAACTAAAGTTGCAGCAAATATTTATGTTTAAGGGAATTTGATTCACGCGGTTAGCTAGCTGGAAGGATTATAGGCAAGGATCCTAGGATCTTCCTCAATCATCAAAATCCTAGTTTTGATGCATTTACGGAAGATACTAGGTTCTCTTAGTTAATTGCATATGATTAATTGAATGCCAGGTGGATGCTAAGGTGGACTCAATTGGCACCGAAAGATATATTCAAGTAAAAACGCACGAGTTCTAGATCGTTCTAAGATGCTTCCTCCCTGATGATAACAATTTACTTTCAAGAGGTAGACCAAATCATTACAGTCGCTCCTTCAAGTATCTTTCGTAATGATGATCAACGTTCTTTAACCCTCTCTGCACAAACTATTCAATTAACATATCAAAACTACTCTTAATTACCTAGTTAGCTAGTTTAGCTTAATAAATCTCCATGGTGCAAGTGCAAGATACTGGCTCAAATATGCAGCATTGCCGTCAGTCCCAGTGTCTACCTGCATCCAAATAATGAAATAAAACAAAGTGTGAGTAAAGAATAAAAGCATCGCCCAGTAACTCCATGCATAACTGAAGAAAATAACACAAGAAACCAGAATTACATGTGAAATTTACAGAAAATATTCATGTGCCTTAACTTGTGTTTTTCAAAAGTTCAAAATAAACATACCTTAGTGTCACTGCAGCAAGAAAAGAGAGATCACAGCAGCAACCACAAAAAACATTTAATAAAAGAAGTCCTACGACACATCATCTTCACTATAATCAGAATCACTTCTATCAAAGTCAACAGGTTGGGATTCTTCCTTCAGATCAGAAGCCAAGTGTTCTGGCTTTAATTGATCTTTTAGATCACCTAAAATGTAAGGATCCACCAACTTCCAAAACCATACTGAATTGCTTCCAAGTAAACCAATCCAAAAGAATCCCCCCTTGCGTTTAACCTTACAGGTAAAAGACTTTTTCTGTAAGGCTTTAACAATTCGGCTAATACCATCTTCACTTCCTCTAACCTTCAACAGAATATCTCCAGATGATGTTTTGTACCCTCCATACATGTACCAATATGCAAGAACTCGAGGTGACAACCACCGATGAATCAATTTTGGAATTACTGGTTGACCTTGTGGCCAAAACTGGTCAGCATAAAACCCAAAATAAGAGTGCGAAATTGTAGTTATTTGACCATCTTTTTCACTACACAAATTCAACCACTCGTTATACTCATTGCGTATACACCTCTTTAAAACCTTATGTACACCAGAGTTCTCATTAAACTTGAAAACAAGCATATGATTCTTTCTGTTTTCATCTGATTCAATCTTTAGACCACCTAGCAGTAATCCCACAAGAGCTTCTCTTTGTTCTTTGCTGAGCTTTAGAGTTATCGGGTTCTTAACAACTTCTTCCTTCGAACTCAAAGCCCGTTCAAGATCTTCAATCAAATCAGGTTCGATATGAAATTTTTTCTCCTTCATTAAAGCGTATATCTTTTCTGCTTTAACATACTCTTTACCATCTAAATACCCTCTTAATATAGTGTTGCAAGATTTTGAATCGACACCAACATCCTCAAGATTCTGCATTTGGCTTAATATCTCCTCGGCCTTTTCAAGACTACCAATATGTACAAGTGATTTGAGATATATATTGTATATGGTACGATTGGGGCGACATTTTTCAAGGGACTGAAAGAAAGTATACTCCAACTTATCATGCATACCTAATGTAAAATACATTTCCATTAGGTGAATAAAAGATGGCATTAATGGCTTCTTACCACTTTCGACAAAATCTTTCATAACAGACTCTGCAAGTTCTGCATCTCGAGCTTTACACAACACGTCTATAATTTTATGAAATCCTGAAGTGCTGGCTGAACCTAACCGTTCTTGCATACTCTTAAATACCTCTAACGATCTCATATATTCTCCTATTTTTGCGTATACTTCCATTTTATAAACAAAAGCTTGAGAAGGAATACTCTGAGATAAATTAACAAGCTTTTCCCATGTTTTTTCGGCTTCTTCTACGTCCCCTTCTTTCGAACAAGCTCTCAAAACAGATACAAGCACTTCCTTATTCTCTTCAATTCCAGATAACTGCATTTCAGCTCTTAAAGCTGCAATCCTTTCTTTATCTATCTTATCTTGATAGCTGTGAAGCCAAATAAGACCACTGTAAATATCCTTATGAATTTTAAATCCAGATGTCACCATTTGATGAAATATGAATTCTGCTTGATTAAGATACTGTTTTGAAGAGTCTTCACGTGTAGTCAGAATAGCTTTGAAAAGAGAATTGTGAAGAGTAAGGCGCGGACTATAACCTCCTAACTGAATCATCCGATTGTAGATAACACATGCTTCATCTAAACACCCTCGATTCGATGAACTAAGGTAGGATACTATCAGAATATGAAATGTATATTCTGTAGGGATCAACCCATGATTAATTATGTCGTCAAATATCTCCCTACATTTCAAGTACTTTCGCTCCTTACCCATTAAATCCGCAAGCTTGGTAGCAAGCGAGAAATCAAAACGAAACCAATGCTGCTGCATCATCCATTTATACACCTAACATCAACCAACCAAATATCATCAAATTCACAATCAAACCAATGTTCAACTACATTACGCACAATTAACCATTATCATCAATTAAACCAAGAAACTTTACCCGGTTTCACCTAACATTAACCAACCATATAGCATCACAATCAAACCAATGTTCAACTAAATTACACAAAATTAACCATTATCATCATAACTTTACCTAAAACCCAGTTTCACCTAACATTAACCAACCAAATAGCATCACAATCCAACCAATGTTCAACTAAATTTCGCACAATTAACCATTATCACCATGACACCATGTACAACAAGAAACTTTACCCAAAACCCAGTTTCACCGAACATTAACCAACCAAACAGCATCACAATCAAACCAATGTTCAACTAAAATTTCACACAATTAACCATTATCATCACTAAAAACAATAATATTTACCCTGAACCCAGTTTCATTCTCGCGAATTCGCATACAATGCACAGCAACATAAGTCATATCTTCTTGATTAACCCACTTCCTCTGAGCATTTAACATCCTCACAAGCGTAACCTGCTTATGCGACGGAAGCTCCTTACACAACCACGCTAACTTCGCCCTCCGCCACTGCTCCGGCAGCTCATCCAACTCCTTCACATCAACAGACCAAGAAGACTTCACCCTCTCCGCATCATCAACACTCTCCACAAAACCCGCATCAAAGCTGAAAGATTCAGAATCTTTATCAAAATCCCATTTTTCTTCTTCGCCCACCAACCGTTCGACGAAATTACCGACTGAAGATTGGTCGATAGAACGAGTGTGAATGAGGGGAACACGATGTGGGTGTGTGGAGTTGAATAGGGAGAGGGTCCGGAGGACGGTGAGACGGCGGTGGTGGTGGTGGTGGACGGTGGCGGAGAGTGAACGGAGGAGAGAGAGGGCTGTGCGCATGGGTTTGAAGTAGGGTTTGATGGGTGTTGGGGGAGATGAGAGATGAAAGATTGATGGTGATTGTTCTTGAGAGGTGGTGTTCAGTTGCATCTCCTTGTGTTGCGAGTTCTGCGATGGTGATTGAAGAAGACGATGGGCTGTTTGGATTACTTTAGAACAACTTTTCACTTTTCACGATGGGCTGTTTGCGAGTTCTACGACGGTGATTACTTATTTAGAACAATTTTTCACTTTTTGAGGGGTGAAAAGACCAAAATGTCCGTCCAAAAGTCACCATTTTAACTTCTGGTGATATTTGGAAGGGCATTTTGATCTTTTCACCCCTCCAAAAATCAAAAGTTGTTTTAAATAATCAATCCTAAACAGCCCCGATGAATGGGGGATGTGGTGTTGAAGGGTGGAATGTCATGGGCTGACCCGATTATGGAGCTTGGGTTTCTTTCTAAGATAAGACATGAAATTGATTAGTTTAAGTGGGGATGTGTAGGATTGATTTTAAAACCTCCTTTTGACTTTTTAAAGGGATAAAAAGATAAAATGTCTTTTTAAAAATCATCAGAAACTTCTGATGATTTTTGAAGGGACATTTTTATTTTTTACCCCTTCAAAAAATCAAAATGAGATTTTAAAAGCAATCCCAAACACCCCCTAAGTTGAGATGATGTTATTTTGTTAATTCTTAATTTACTAATTTGATGAAAAGTGTTACACATGATGGTTGAAGAACATTAGGGGATAGGGTTGTCAGTAACAAACATTTTTGGCTCTCTTCGTTGTCATGGTTACACGTCTTTCTTACTTTTTTTCTATTTTTCTGTAATCATCTCTTTCAAATATCCTAACGCTTGAAGAACATGGAAAGCGAGAAAGGGAATGTCGGTCAGCAGTGACACTTCATCTGCCTACATTCTCTCTTTCCCTTTGTTCGTACTTTTGTCTTTTATATAGAGATTCGTGGGAAGTTGTGGTTTCATTGATGTTAGTTTGTATTTGTTGCTTTATTTTTGTTGTTGATTCCGTGGCAATCAATTTATGTTCATATGAGAAATATTTATATGTGTTTTCCCTTTTTTACTTGGATATATCCATAAAGCTCTCAACTTAGTACTCTGTTCGATTATGACAGTATGACCTAATAGTTTAACTTTAAAGGTTGTGATGATGAAACATCTGTCATTTGACCTGACATATAATTTATAAAGCATAACTTATAACTACGACAACGAACCTTGGTTCATACGAATGCCATCATAGTTTGTTATCTTTGCAAACCCTAACTTTTATGAGTTTTGTAGGTACTGATGCTGAGTATAAACTCATCTGAGTTGTACATTGATTTGGAAATCAATATTGTGACTTGATGATGATAAATGTAGATTACTCTTAGGATCGACTCAAATTGTTATGCAGGCTATAAGGTTGGATCACTTTTTGAAATGGATGGTGCGCCTTTGTTGGTTTGTTTTTTTTTTGGCCTTGAAAATCAAATTGCAACCGACTGTTGTGGACGCATCCGATTGAATGGCATTACAATTGTTGATTTTTTTACTCTATATGATTTACGAACATTGCTGAACAGTTCTATTATCTATTTGGACCACCCTGGCACCTAGATTATTACAATTGGACCACCCTGACCCATGGGTAGATAGACATGAGCGAAGCTCCCACTCGAGTCAATTGTAAGGACAAAATATGAAAAGGAAATACCAAAAGTCGAGTATATTTGTTTGTATGTGTGAGCTAGTCAAGTAACCCGATAGTAATTTTTTTAAATAATGATCCTTAATCCTAGTGGTTTAGATGAGGTACCTTACGATTTCAATAAAATAGATGTAGATATTAGGTTAAAGTTTCACTGAGACAAAAATAGGATAAGGTTCCGAGTTGAGTCGAATGGTTTTCTTACTTATGATTGGTTTCCTTCCGAGGGTGGTCTTAAGTTTTAAAATAAGATTGCGTATTTGAATATTGAAATTAATCTAATAAGCTAATTACCCGTCACTGATTCAATTGGTCGTTAAAAAAATAATTTTCCTTTTTATAAGGGAAGAAATGTGTTAATTATTCTCCATGGATACACACCCCTCGAGTTTTCGACCAATGTTCACAACCACCCTTTGTTCATTTCCTCTGAAATGAAAACCCTTAAACCCTACCGGAAAACCCTACACTTCTCCACCATCCCCTCACCACCACCACCACCACCA
>BJCO01366793.1:0-14707 GCA_018326465.1 Flaveria floridana | reverse complement strand
AGAAAACACACTTAATATATCTATTACATTACAAATGAATGAATAAATAAATTACACCCAAATACAAGCATAAAAGAATAATTATTACAACCCATGAAAATGAAATCAACCAAAACATATCATTCATCCAAATAACACAAGGTCAAGGGCTAGGTTATGCACTATAATGAACAATGATCATATCATCCAAAAAAATAATGAATCCCCACTAAAAATCATGAAATTTCAGCCAACACAAACTGAAATTTCGGGTTTTATTTTGTCCAAACAAACAAACAATTTAACATACTTGTCTTTCAAAGTTTAATGACAAGCATGTTTGATATAACTTTAAAAGTTTTGGGGATTCATAATACATAAACATAGAAGCACCTAAAAGTGTTTTAAAGTCCCATGAAACGAATTTTTCAAGGACAAATGAAACATGCATTCCATATAACCGGCTCTAGATGCCATTGTTGGGGTTTTAGTCATGTTTATCAAAGCTACTTTACCATTTAAACTATAAAACGCAGTGGATATAAGATTAAACAGTTGGTTAATAATCTGAAATTTTGATCATTTTAAACCAAAACTAAAACCCAAGAACAAGGATCATTTATATATATGAAATAACATGCAATCAAAAACGAAAATGCAACCATAGGGTGTTTCAAATAAAACAACCTTTCTAGTAGATGTAAGGATGAAGATGAAGATGAAGATGTTGTTGAAGATTCAGACCCCAAGAGAGAGAGAGCCTCAAGTTGTTATACCCACAAGTTTACACAAACACCTTGCAAGTTAGGATGCAACACCAAAGAACTCTCTTCCTTGAATCCTCAAGAAAACGAAAATTTCAGCCTTCTTTTCTTCTTCAATCCGAAAATTTTCAGCCTTTAGAGAGAGTTTTTGCTTGAGTTGTCTAGAGAGAAGTATGTGTAATGAGAGAAGAGTGTAAGAGTGGTTAAAGAGTGCTTGGACCAAGACAAACAAAAGGAATCCCAAGGCCCCTTTGGGCGGCCGAAACTCCCACTCAAAATGGGTATCCCCCCATTTCATTTTTATAAAAATGTTACACTCTTAGCCCTTGATTTTTTTTGTAAAATTTAAACCTATTTTAATTTTATAACTATAACACACTTTTATTTGATATTATTTAACCAATTTAAATAATGAAACAAACAATCTCTCATTAACAAATTATACACATAATGTTGTTCTTTTACAAAAGCAAAGTTCTAGAAAACCTATTTTCTGAAATGGTGTCAATATATATATTTGTATGATCTCATCAACATATAAATATATATTGGTGTTTGTTTAGCTTGTTATTGGGTATGACCCGACTTGGATCATAACGTGCTAACCCCATCAATCTTGTATGTGTCTTACGCATACAAGATCCAACAAGAAGTCGTATGCTGATAAGAGACGTAGACCGATTGAATTCCAGGTGGGTGATAGAGTTATGTTAAAAGTCTCAACTTGGAAAGGTATCATTTGGTTCAGAAAGCGGGGCAATTTGAGCCTGAGGTACATAGGGCCTTTCCGAATCGTTGCTCGAGTAAGAGAGGTGGGCTATAGGCTAGAACTACCGGATGAGTTTAGCAGAATTCACCCGACATTCCACGTATCTCATCTGTGGAAGTGTTTAGAAGATGTGGATATGATTGTACCATTTGAGGATATCGAAATAGATGAACGGCTCAGTTATGTGGAGCAGCCAGTGGCGATCATTGATCGTAAGGAGAAGAGGCAAAGGAATAAAGTGGTTCCTCTTGTGTGTGTACAATGGAAGCACAGGAAAGGATCCGAGTCTACATGGGATGTTGAAGGAGAGATGAGGCAGCATTACCGTCACCTGTTTAAGGAATAACAGGTTTCGGGGATGAAACCTATATAAGGGGGGTGGACTTGTAACATCCGGATATTTTTAGTAGACAAGAACGCAAGAATAAACGCTAATAAAAAGGAGAAAATGTAAGTTAACCCAAGTGGAGGGTTTAAAAGTGTCAAAATGACAAAATATCAAAAAGTTGGTACAAAAGTGGGCATGGCCGCCCACTCTTGCCTGCACACTTTTCTCCTTTTGTTCTAGACAGAGAGAGAGAGCAGAAAAAACTCTCGGAAGTTGTAGAAGAAGAAGGAGAATTCGAAGTTTTTGGTAAGAATTCTTGGTTTTGTGATGATTATTAGTAGTCCTAGTCTCGGTTATATGCTCAAAGTTGTTATTGTATCTTTGGGTGGTGTATGTGTGTGGGTTTTAGGTGTTAAACATGACTGAGAAAGCTCAAGAGAAGGGTTCAAACCCGGAAGCAGCTAAGGTGACTTCTAGAACCCCTTTTTAACATGTTTTTAACAATCTTTTGGGGCTAGAAAATGCATGTGAACATGTTTTCATGAAAAATGGTTTTACCCGTATGTGTGTGTGAATGTGTGTGTGGGTGGGTGTAACTTTGGGATACATATGTGTGTATGTACATGTTATGATGCTTAGTATGCTAATACTAGCTTAGATCATGATTTAAGATGAAATGGGACTTATTTGTGTTGTTATGTGAAAGTTAGTTGCTCATGCGCCTAAATAATGGCCCATGCATCCAACGGGCGAATTGCCTAAGTGTGCCCAAACGGCCAGAAACGCATATGTCTAAACAATGCCCAACCGGCTAAGTTCCCATGCGTCTAAGTCAGGCCCATGTGCCTGAATAGTGCCCAAGCGTCTGGAATATTGACCAGAATGACTAAGTGTTAGGCCCAACCGCCTGAATAGTGCCCATGCGCCTAAATAGGCCCATGCGTCTAAGTGAAAAGTGACTAAGTATAAGTACAGACATCTTCATAGTGGAAAAAATCTAAACAGGGTAGAAACGCCGAAATAGTGCTCATGCGTCTAGACCCTTAGAATATTTTCTGAAAATTCACGAAAAAAGCAGAAAGTCTAGGGTTTGACCAAAGTTGACTTATGGATAATGATTACCCATTTTAAGTATTATTATAGGATGTTTTAGGATTATCAAATGTATGAATGATGTATGGTATGTATAATGCGTTATCTTTCGATGGTAAATATACGTATTTATATTATATTATAAAATACGTTAAATATTATGTTATTAGTTTACGTAGTATGACAAACGAATGAAAGAACGTAAAGAATAACATAACGAAATGAAAGATAACAACGATGAGAAGTAAAACGTAATGAACGAAAGAATGTCTTGCAAGCAAATGAAAGGATGTGCACGACCATGTTGTCATTAGCTCAACTGTGATGCGTGTTAGCTACCCCAAAGGATGCACACAGGGTCAATCATTGAGATTGATAAGGCCCTTTGTTATGCCCTAGGTGACTGGATCAGCTTCATGTACAATGTTCGTGGTTTAATTACCACAGGTCCAGCATCAGCTTCGTGCATAATGTTCGGGGTACGACCAAACGGTTTGAATGAATGGGAAAGATGACTTGCCCTAGGTGACTGGATCAGCTTCGTGCACAATGTTCGTGGTTTATTTACCACAGGTCCAGCATCAGCTTTGTGTGCAATGTTCAGGGTATTGTTCATCAGGTAAAAGAATGATAACGAGTACATTACGAAAGAATGAGAACGAATGTTACAGAATGTTAACGAAAAGCATGAAATGAAAGCATGCTAGGAATATGATGATGAAAAATGAATGATAATCTAACTTAATATTAATGTTCTCTATCTGTACGTATGATGCATGATCGTGTATGAAAGTAAGGAAGGGTTTCAACAAAAATAAAGTATTTTATTTATAAAACTAGAATTCACTCAGCAATGCTGACTTTTATGTGTTTTACAGTCGGCAGGTAATAGTTGCTGAGGATGGCACGGGGCAGCTACTTGGTATTTTTGGAATGGCATCCATTCGTATAATAATGACATTTTTGTGATGTAATGCAATTTATAATATTTTGTAATAGTTAACAGTATTGTATTACGTTGCAAAAGTTGTCATTAAAATATATGAAATGGTTTTATTTAAATTCCGCTGCGATGTTTTAAATAATTGTATGTTTTACGTGTGACGAATGACCAACTGTGAGGTGCCCGAGAATGGGGCCTTACATCTGGACAGGAGGTGCGTGCAGAAAAGGGTGATAAAGAAAAAGGGAAAGAACGTGGCATGAGGCTATTTAATGAAGAGGAAGAGGATGATGAACAGCTTGTTGATTACAGCTCTGAGCTAGAGTTCTATGAAGTTGAGGAAATGCCAGTGACTTATGTGGCTCAGAGAGGGTCTATTGAAGGAGATGCTATAGAGATTGTACAAGAAGATTTGTTTGATAAGGAAAAGGAGCCAAAAGAGATAACTCCGTTGTTCCAAAATATTAAAGAACCAAGCAAGAAGGAGGTAGATAAAAGGATAATAAGCTGGAAGTACAATGCTGACCTCAAATTGTTTATGATCAAAAGGCAAGGAGGATAGACTAACTATCTGAACAAGAGGAAAGGCTTTTAAGACCTTGCCTAGGTAGGATCTAAAGAGGTTGGCTGAGATTCCTTTGATACATGCAGATACGAGTGAGAGGGCTATGTTGCTAGAAAAAGAAATTAAGAAGGGGCTAAATGACAACTTTGAACCCTTTGGTTATATGAAGCCTGAGAGAAGGAGGTCTAAGAAAGACTTGGATTGGGCCACTGGCAAAGGCGAGATTGTATTGAAATTGAAGCCTGCCAAAACTGTAAACAGAGTTCGAGTGCCCAATCCACTTCCCCCGATGTTACAAAATTTTGCCAGGTGGTTTATAACAATAGTACCGGGGAAGCTATGATTAGATTGAAAGGTGATCAAGAGATCAGATTGTTTGGTCCAATGGATTTTTTTCTGTTTGGTGATGAGAGATTTGAGGATATTATGTGAAAAACACATAAAGGCTGGAGCTAGAGCTGAAACTAGAACTGAAGCCAGTCTATTCATGAGGGTAGCTAACAAGGCTTACAAAGAAAGTTATTCAAGCTGACGAGAAAGCTGGAGCTGTTGAAGAAAGAGTAGTTGCAACTGAAAAAGTCATATTGGAGAAAGTAGGAGCTATTGAAGAAGAGTCCGATAGAGTTGGAGATGATGTTATGAAAGAGGCTCGAGCTGAAGAGGAAGCAACTGAGAAGGCCAAGGAGGATGAAGGCCAAGTGGAAGACCAGGCTGGAGCTCAAGAAGAAAATCAAGCTGAAGTCGGTGCGGTCTAACCTAGGGGGAGTATTGAAGATCAAGTATAGGTTGGACTCACCTTAGTAGCTAGTTTATTTTGCTTGATTTGTAATAGGATCTATGTTAGTTTCTTTAATATATGTAAATGATAGTTAGTTTATGTTTTGTAGTAGTTTGCACTGACCCAACAAAACTACGAGCGAAACTATAGTTTCGCTCGATGTCAGCTCACTTAGGTCACCCGGCGAAATAGTGGTTCATAGCCGGGTGAAACTAAGCATCTAGTAAGGACAGTTTCGCTACGTAGCGAAACTATTACCAAATTAGGTTTGCTATATATATGAATCATTGTAATCTCTTGTAGCAAGTTTTTCACAACCCTAATCAGAGAATATTCATTTGGCATTACTGTTCTTATTGTGTATGTTGGCTGGAATCATATTTTGCATTATCATTGAGCCTTGTTCTCTATGTTTTGATTCAAGTTTGGTTGAAATGGTTATATTTTGAAACTCATTCTATAGATTATTGTTTAGATACTCATTTCAGTGGTGTTTGATTGTGTTTTCTCGTCATTAACACTGTTTTTCGATCACTGATGGACCAACAACTTGACTTTTAGTTTGAGAACAATGGCTAATCTAAAGCACTTCAATGATACTTTGAATCTTGAAAATGAAATTGGAACAAGTACAACCCCACCTCGTCAGGTCAGTGAAGAAGATTATCCAGATTGGGCATACACGTTTAAGAACCATGTCATCTACATTGAACCCGGACGATACGATCTATTAAGCAAGGTCCATGCATCCCGGTTTATAAGAATGACAAAGGAGATTTGGTTCCTAAACCGGAGCATTCGTGGGATGAGGAGGATATGGAAAAGAAAGAACTCGATGACATGGCATATGCTACTATGACCATGGGAGTGACTACTGAGATAGCACAAAAGTTTAAATACTTTACCAAAGTTAAGGATTTATGGAATGCCATGGAAGAACAAATCATGGGCAACAAAGACATGAGAGATAGCGGAAAAGACATGCCGAACCAAGAGTTCAATATGTTAAATCATATACTTGGTGAAACCTTTGGAGGCTCAGTTGTCTAGATTTGTGAAGCTGATCACAAAAATGAAAAGTGCAAGAATCATCTTTGAGAATATAGGAGTTAACAAAAAGCTGTTAAACTCTCTACCATATAGCTAGAACAACAACTGCACTACTATCAAGAGAACCAAAAACTTGTTCACCTTGACACTCAGTGATCTCATCTCAACCATCAAATCCTATGATATGGATGATAAGCAAAGGGCTGCAAACTATAACAACACTATAGGAGTTGAAGCATCGGCATTGTATGCAAAAATGGCTAGTAATCCTAATTACTATGTCATGTTACTCTTAACTATGTCAATAACAATAAACTGCACCTTCTATTCATCCAACTATCAAAGATCAGACCTTGCCCCAATCCTTGCCTCAATATCAAGCTACTTATCAAAATCCCTATATCCAACCTCAAATCCAATCCTAAACTCAAACATACCCTCAGATTTAAGCTGCTCACAACCTTAAAATTCACCTGCGGGGTTTTACCGTGAGGTGTGTGACAAACCAGGATCCCAGTCATTAGTTACTTAGAACGACACTATACGCAATGTTAAACCAAAGACCAGTCAGAGTTTAAAGCGTTAAAAATTTTGCGAAAGCGTTTTGTAAATAATTCAAACTCAAAGTACTAAATGTAAAATGCATAAAAACACGCTCCCAAACTAAAGTATGTAAGTATATGTTGAATGCAAAAGTAAAACAATGTTTGAACATAACATGGTTGACACGTGCTTGCGCTTATGGGCAGCTGCTAGATGCGTGTAACAACCTCTCCTAGACCCCAAGAAGAGTTAAAGACTTATGAAAAATATTTAACTGGATGTTTTTCTAAGTCATGCGCCTGAATAGTGCCCATGCGCCTAAATAGTGCCCAGGCGCCTGAACAGTGCCCATGCGCCTAAATAATGACCATGCGCCAAAATAATGACCTAAATCATGGGCGTCTCAACAGTACTCATGCGCCAAAACAGTCGTCATGCGCCTAAGTCATAGACGTCTCAATAGTGGTCACGCTCCCAAACAGTGGTCATGCGCCTAAACAGTGGTAATGCGTCTAGAAATTTTACTTACGTATTTGACTATATATTCAACTTCTGATTATTTTCACATTTTTTTAAATCCAATATTGGTATTTAACTATGTAGAAACAAATATTTGAGTAAGAGCTATTCCGGAATAATTATTAGAGCCAATTAAGGTGTTTTCAACACTTAAACGAATTTGGATATGTATGTATATTCATACACATCCGCGGTTCAACAAAAACTAATAATAATAATAGCTACAAAAATTTATACAAAAGGTCAAATAGAAACCCACTAAACAACAAAAGAATCGGCCGCCCCTGCTCACCGAGCCATGACCTCGCTTGATTCAACCAAACCCCCTTAAACACTCCATCTTTCCCATATCCCCATCCATGCAAACCAATCTTTCTCTCTCTCTCTCTCTCTCTCTCTCTCTCTTCCTCTTGGTTTTCTCTCAACCGAGAAACACACAGACACAACATTCAAAATTGCTCTTTCTAACAAACAACACAAAGAAATGGAGGATCTCAGCTGTTCTTCAAAGACCCTTTCCCCTTCTAAGCCTTCTAACTTGTTCACACATCGCTAACCGTTCAATAGGTAAGTATCAATGTACTCCTATAAACTAAATCTTAACGTACTTATCATTATCTTACATCGAAGCTGATAGGTTCAAAATGGATCAATTCTGTATTATGATTAAGCAATCAACAAATAAAAGAACAAAGTAATCAACAATTGCAAAGATTCAATCAGTTTCTATTGATTAGATGCAAGGATCACAGTGTACAATTGAGTGAAAATGTTCAAAACGTCTAACTGCCCAATACACTTAATCCTATTTATACTAAACATAGAAACTAAGGAACATATATTACACAAAAGTCCCTACACTATTGCAAAAGTAAAATACAATGCAAAAGTAACATACAAAGACAGAAATAAAGACAACATGTTAAATTTTAAGAGGTGCTAACAATACTCCCGCTAAGATTTACATGGTCTTCAGTCTTTATTCTCTTGATCTTCTTCAGCTTCAATTTTCTATCTTTTATTGATCTACAATCTTCTTTCTTCTCTTGACCTACAATCTTCTTTGTTCTCGTGCATCCATCTTCAATCTTCAAAGTAATCTTCTGGTTCTTCTTTTACTTTAGACATTGGCTTCTTTTTGAATAATTCTTGTTCCTTTAAGGTATTAGCTATTGCAGACTTGAACTTGCTAGCAAGAATGCCCTATTCTTGTCTTGATTCATTCGTTTTAATCTCCATCTAACTCATTTTCTCTAAGGTGTCTTTTGATAGTCCAGTAATATCAATATTGGCGTATAACTCAATGGGTTTTGAACTTTTCTTTGAGTGCACCTCCAATACACCTTTTCTTGAGATTCTCATGAACTCTATATCTTTTATGTTCTTCATGATGTTTGCATAAGCAAGAGCTTTTCTCAGAGAATTTCTTTCCATAGCTGCATTCATCACATTAACGATGGAAAGAAAATACTTCTTGTCTTGTTCAGCAACTTTAGAAAACACTTTTTCAAACTTTTGTACCCAGAGAAATGAAATATAACTTGGATGTAGCAATTTGAGCTCAAATGCACCAAAGAGGGTGATCATGTCCTCATCCCATTATTTGAGATTTCGGACCAACTTAAGCTCAAACGTCTCCACGTTATAAAACCATCTAAGAATTGGTTTGGACTTTTGGGTATCACTAATCACTTTTAATCCTGAAGTTGTAACTTTTTCAAAATATTGATCACTGAATTATACTAGGAAATGCTCTACTTCAGATTGTAAACCCTTTGTAACATCTTGTTTAGAGGAAATTACTTGCTCTCGATATACCTCTTTGTAAAAGTTCAACAAACATATAACCTCCTTTAGATCCAGATGGATTGATAAGTGGTAATTTGTTCAACTCTTTCAGATCTTGCACTGGAAGCTTAATGATGCTAGAGTAAAAATGATAGACATCACATATATCATTTACCCTTTTTATCAAAAATGCATCAAAAACCTCATCATACTTCCATGTGATAATCTTGACTTGGTTAGTAAAATTTGGAGCAATCATTGCATTCAGAAGTTCAGCAACTGATTGTCCTTCTTGCAAAAGATTTCTAACCAAATCACCAGTAGTTCTAGCACTATCAAATAATTGTTTCTGTTCAGGAGAAGCTTTATATGCTTGTTTCTCCGAACCATAAAACTTCTTGATTAGCTCTCTTCTACTTTCATGAGCACTCGTCTTTTGAGCCATTTGCTTGATCTCTTAAGGCTTTAGAATCCTTGTGCTTTTTGTAATATCAAAATATTGAGGATTGTCAGTGTCAAGTATGATCATTTTGTTTGACTGCTTTTTAGTTTCCTGAAAGCTCCTGACAAGGTTCCTCAAAGACACAGATTGTAATCTTTTTAGTCTTTGCCATGGATAATTACGTGCCTGTAACCATGATCTTAAAGTTGGTATGCTCATATCTTCAGGGTCAGGGTGATGCAGCTCAGATCTAGGCACTTCCTCAATGTTTGTACTCTACTGTGCTCTATTCCATTCGCCATGTTCCATAACTATCTCATTTGGATCTATTGGCGTGACTGACTCAGCAACAATACACTTCTCATATTTCACCCTGTTCTTGAATTGGCTCAAGAGGAGAGAAAGTTATTTCAAATTGTACTTCATCAATATCCTCATCATCTAGTACTTCATCGTACCAGTCATCACTGTACTCTTCTTCAATATCTTCTAGAGCGCCAATTTTATCTTGAGTAGGCTGCTCTTGTTCTTCATGCACCTCTTCCTCACCAATTTTTTCTATTCTTTGCATTTTAGTAGAAGATCTAGGTAGAACTAGATCCCCTATATCATCTAGTTTCCTCTTCCCTCTCTCCATCTTAGTAGTCCTTTCAACATCAAGTTGAGTCATTTCAGATACAATCACAATATGTTGAGAGTTAGGCTTTTGACACTCCTTTGACTTGCTCAGCTCATCTTTTAACTTTTGTTCTCTTTAGATAATTTCTTGTATTTCTCTTCAAGAAGATCATAGTCTTTTATCATTACTTCAAAGTTCTTTATGACATCTTCTTTGTCTTTTGCAAACACAACCAGTTTTTCATTTTTCCTTTGACTTTCTTCTTTTAGCTTTTCATTCTCTTCTTTCAACTTATTCATTTCATTATTAAGAGACATGTTTATCTCTTTCAGTTTTTCATTATCAGCTTTCAATTCATCTATTATTCTTTCTTGAGCAAGATTTTCATCTTTCAATTTTTCCAGCTCATCAACATCTAAAATGTCATCAGTCTGTACAGACATATTTTACTTTGTAATGACTGGCATATGTTCAGGTTCTTCATGAGCTGTGCCTTGAAAAACAGGCTCAGAAAGTATTGCTTCCATAAAATCAAAATCAAAGGTTTGATTTTGAGTATCTTCTTTATGCATAGTAGTTTCATCATGCATATTAACATCTGCTTCATCATCTTGAGCTTCATTCAGAGTTTCCTCATGAATGACATCACTAGATGTTCCTTCACCCAGATCATGGGTCTTAGTAACATGATCAGAAGCATTCCTTTCAATGCTAACTGATTGATGTGCTTCAGTTGCACCATCAACACCATCATCATCATCATCACTATCATCATCTTCATCTGATGAGCTTTCAGTAGCTTCATTATCATCATTTTCTTCATCTTCATCATCCTCATCATCCACCATCACATCAATAACATCTTTAATAAGATCATTTGGATCTACTGGCTCATCTTCAGTTAAATGGAGGTGTTATGGATTGATATCCACATCATCCATTGCTATATTTCTCATGTAGTCAAAAAGAGAAATGTTTGGAGCACCTATGATAACTGTACGTCTTTTGTAAACAATTTCAGACATGTGTTCCAGTTGCAGTTTATCACCTTCAATTCCATCAAAATATAAATCAGGATTATCTTCATTCATAAGCAGCTGAAGAAACCTTGGATACATCAAGTATTTGTTTCTCCTTCCTCTCTCTAAATTGAAGATAAATCCATTCATGATCCACTTAGCCATATTGAATATTTTATTAGTGGCTAAGGCTATGATGGGGGATGCTATGTCCACTAGGAATGAATCCCATCCAGCACTTCTCTTGGACATGCATTGTTGAAAGATATAGCAGAGTAGTTACCAGTGGTTATACACCCTTGCCCTGAAAAATTGCTTCTTTGGAAAATAGTCAGGGTGACCCATCTGCATAAATACATCCCTACATTCATTGAATGTATACTCCGACACATCTTGAGGATCATTTTCCCCCAGTCTAAGAGCTATCCTTATTTCTTGCTCAGAGACTTCAAGCATTCTATCATTAGTAATAAATGCTTTCATAACTTTATTTCCAGCCTCATCTTTTTCAACCTCGACTGTTCTCTAGAATCATTTGATTAGTCTAGCATGGATCAGAGGTCTTGCACACATTGCATATACATATTTAGACCTCAGTAAGAATCTAATCATTTCTTCATATCTAGTGGCCTCTCTATTATCTTCATCTAAGAAAGCAGCCACATTATGCTTTGGCTCAAATTTTAGTTCAGCCATCTGCACAAACAAACACACAAATTTAGACATATTGATGAATTTGAAATGATTTGATTGTGTTAAACTTTGAATTAATATAAAGGAATTTTTATGTTTTAAAACACTTACATTTTATTTAACATCAAGTGTACTTAATCATTTTCTATAATTAATTAAAATTCTATCAAAATCATATTAAATACACTTTGGTGTATTATTGTTTTAAAACACATTAATTCATGTATCATTTATCAAAGTTATTTTTCAATTAAGTTCTTATGAATTAATTAATTAAATTTTTTATTTAAAATATTTTCAAATTTGAACTGTTCATCCTCTTCCTTTGAACGAAGATGAACACCATGAACCCGATGTTCATGAAAGCACTAGTTTTATATGTCAAAATGTTCGAAATTCAGTGTACATCAACAATATGTATCAATTTCAGTTCTGTGATTCATTTTGATTCATCATTTTCGAAAATTTTCAAGTTTTAGGGTTCCAAGCGTCTGAACAGACTAGAACCGTCTGACCTATTTTGAATCTAAAACTTGAAATGAATGATTTATTCAGTGAACTTACATTCGTAAATCACATATATACACTTTCGAATACGAATTTCTCAGAAACAAATGACAATTTGAGTGAATTAGGTGAAAAGGGAATCGACTGAGTTTAAAGGTCTGAGATTGTGGGTTGTGAATGAATGAAAAAATGAGAAGTGTTCTTTATATACTAAGTGTAAAATTTTAGACGCATGAGCATTGTATGGGCGTTTGATGATAGACGCATGACAACGGTTCAGCCGCATGAGAACTGTTCAGCCTGTTGAGCACTGTTTAGCCGCATGAATCTATAGAAACGTCCAACACTTGGTAAATTTTACACAAACCTTCTGATACTGTGTAGACGCATGGGAATGTTGAACCGTCTTACACCACCAAATTTAGCAAATTTCTCAGATGTTTGACAACTATCCAGGTGCATGGGACTATGAGAACCGCCTAAACACTTGTAAAAATACTAAAATCTCATCATACACCTAAATGGACTTATGGTCACTGTTTAGACGCATGAGATTCAATACACTTGTATTTTTCACATCTTTCATCTGAACACTGTTTAGACTTATTAGCACTTTTCACGTACTAATATTCAAACAATGTTCTGAATTTTGAATTTCTCCCACAATTTATATTTTTGACCCTCAATTTTTACTTTTGACATTTTAACCCCTTTTATTTTAATATAAACTTCCAAAATTAATTTTCCCTTCATTTTAGTCTCAAAATTAACAAATTGTCTTGTTTTTAACATTTGTAAGAAGCTTTTCCACTTGCAAATTTATACATTCATTTTATCATTATCAAAATTTTACATTATCTAACACACACATACTTTGAACATATAGCATCATCCTTTCCATTCCATATTTTAATTTTGATTTTCTGAGAAAACTCTTACATTTATTACTCCCCCTAACCTTTTATGTTTTATAAACTTAGAAGTTTCCCAAGGTAACACAATAACATCAGACTTATCATTATGAAATTGCCTACACACATAAAACATGCACAAAATCAAAATTAAATCAGAATCAAAATTTAATATTTACAATAGAATCATTGTCTGCAGTGAGATCATATCAGTGAAGATCAGCATATTAAAATAAAATAATGTGTGAATAGTCATAGAGAATGAATAAATCCTAATCAAGTGTGTTCCAGGTCAATGGTTTCACAGCAAAGGAGTCACAAGATCTAAGGATAGAAAATGAGTGTTTTTGACAAAAGGATCAGCTCACTTACTTTTTCAATCCTTGGATTGATTAGGGTAGAGATTAATATGACATGATATGAGTCGTACAGGGACTTAGAGAGACCAACTATCATCAAGACATGCAAGTAATCACACATTCTCAACTTATTACGGACAAATATGCATAATAAGAGTTCTTGTTACTTATTTGACAGAGAATGATCATGGATAACCATTTGATCAGCTCTAACCATCCATTTGGATAGGTTGTGCACATTGGCATCTTTTGCATCAAAGGAGAATATACAGGTCTGTAATCACCTACAACAGAGCATATCTCAGCACTTCAGGTCTATGATGACTCATAACAAAGAAGTGAGATGATGCTTGTAATAGATCTCATGATTAGTCACATCACCATCAGGTGTGACTGTTGTAACTTAACAAGCAATAAATCTGATAAGCTAATACAACTCAAAAGTACTTAGATGAACACACATACACGCATATATGATTTTGTTTAATCACAAGAATTTAATTTTTTAGTATAATAGCATGATATGTTCAACACATCATATCTGATCATGTCAGACTTTATTAACGAGTGAAGTATGCAATTGATCTTACTAATGTACTATCATATCTTACATGATGCAAAAACAGATTCATTCCTAAAATTCAATTAACAAATAAAGAAAGACTCTATTTTTGGAGTTTTTGTTTTATATTTTTTGTCTTTAATTTTTGAGTTTTCTACTTTTGTATTTGGTTTTTCTATAAAAGAAAACACACACACACACACAAAGTACAATCAGACAAATAACTTTGACAGGTTCACTTATGATGACCTTTTGGTCTAGGGAGGGTTCTGATCATAATAAGATTCAAAGAACTGAACTAAGAACTTAGAAACCAGGTTTATACATGGTTAATAAGACCAATTGACTCCACTAAGTACTCAAACCATCCTGGTAGGAAGGCTTTAGTCAATAGATCTGCCAACTGTTTTTCAGTTGCAATTTGAATTAAAATAATTAAACCTTTTTCAGAGTTATCTCTGAGAAAATGATATCGAA
>BJCO01366792.1:0-16134 GCA_018326465.1 Flaveria floridana | reverse complement strand
AAAAATTTAGGCGCATGAGCCTTATGTAGGCGCATTAACACCCTGTTCACATGTTTCTAAGTCGTTTTCAGTCCCAAACATCATTCCAACATGTTTTAAGCCTAGTTCTTACATTCTACGCAACAGAAACACATCAATAACATAACTATAACATTATATTCACCCAAAACATATCCCACCCACATACACATACACATGAACATACGGGTAACATACCCACGTTCATAAAAACATATATACATGTATTTTCCAGCCCCAAAATCAGTTAAAACATGTAAGAAGGGGAGTCTAGAAACTCACCTTAGTTGTCTTCGGGTTTGATACCCTTCCTTGAACCTCTCGGGCGTTTCTAACACCTAAAACACACACACAATACCACCCGAACACACAAGTCACATTTATAAGCACATAAACGGGTCTAGAATCATCCTAAGCATCAAAATTTCGAGAATTTATACCAAAAACTTCGAACCTTCTTGTTCCTTCTCCAAAAACTCGTATCATGTTCTTTCTCTCTCTAAAATCCGAATGGAAAGTATTGTGCAGGGATAATGGGCGGCCATACCACCTTTTTCACCAACTTTTATCACCTTTTTGCCCTTTTACACTTTTTGCCCCTCAACTTTGGGTTGACTTTTATTTCTCCCTTTTATTTCTCTTTTATCTTTTTGTTTATTTCTTTAAAAATATTCGGGTGTTACAGTTATGTTTTATATATATATGATTACTGTGTTTCTTTCACTGTAAGCAATGTACTCTGATAAAAGCTAGTCACACCCCAACCGTATCATTCACGCTTCCGCCGGGATGTGACATGCAAATACTTTGTCTTTAGTGTGCCTCAACCAAAACTTTAAATAATTACTATTATTGTTGTCTACTTAAATAATCAAGTTAGCCATGTTCTAGTCGTAGGATATGGGTTCAGTTTTATTAAATAATTTGTGAAACAATACTAACGATAGTTACATAATTTATGAGAAATTCATATAATATCGTATACAAAACCGAATGTAACAAACTACTAAATTTACACGAATTGAAATAAATCCAAACCCTACTCTTCAAATGACATGTGAATAAATCTTTGTTTGCTTGAATCTTTGAGCCATAGAGATTCTTCACAGCTTTGCGTTTGACTGCACAATGAACTATCAAAAGGTTTAGAGATGGTTGATGCACGTATTGAATATGTTTCCTTAACTTAGATTTCACATGTCTTCTCAAACGAACGTGTCTGTCTCCTAGTGTATAACAACTAAAACTGTATGTCTACTGTCAGAGATGTCCTCACACCTAAGGTTGCACTGGTTATTATGAACGTGTCTTGAACAAGAAAATGTTAAGCAGAGAATACTGGAAATTCTTCAGAGTGCGTGTGTGGTTTTTAAAACATGTGCGATTTTTCAAGTCTATAAAACAAGACCCATATGTTTTGTATTTATACCCAAAATCAAAAATACAAAAAGTCAATTACTTAATGGAATAATAATACACAAATTAACTCTATTTAATTGTGAATTAATATACCGAGATTTGAATATATAGGTTATTCGCTTTTGCAGAGCGGAATCACGTACCGGTCATTTACAACTTGACTCGTATTGTAACCTCTACTAGGCATCATAGTGGATGATCCACAGTGACTTGTCATCTATTTTTTTTCTTCAACCACACTCCTTAAGCATCGATAAACTATCTACCTTAACTTTGTTTTTAACATTATTTGATTCCGTGTGATCCTCTCACATCATAGAATACAAACTCACAAAATAACAATTATTTTAGTAACAAGTACTACTAATTATTTGTGTCCAAAATTAGTGAAAAAACACTTTAGTGCGTGCTTCCACGGTTTAATGCACGGTGTGTAGTTTAATGCACAATGCAAACTTGAGTACACAATGCACACGTTTAGTGCACATTAGTGCCCGGTACACATTTTAGTGTACATGCTTTTGTGTACTTTATTCCATAGTTGTCACTTTTTGCACCTTATACAAAATCTTTTATTAAATTTCCAACACTAGCATCCTATAAGTGGGCCTATGGACCACCTACACTAAACCATATCTATGTTCATTTATCACTCACATTCGTTATCCATCCACTCATGTAGAGTGTCTACCTGTTCTCTCAAAGTCAATCAGTGTAAATATTAGCATTTTGAGTTTATAATTACGGAATAGATCTTCCTACGTGTTTTACATGATTTCATAGGATATGTCATAGGTTTATAAGTAACACATGAGTAACAACAAAAATCATGGAATATATCATAATACTGCTTGTTAGTTTACAACCAAAATATGACTCCTTTTTTGGTGTGTGCTCGCGTATCCTATGTCCACCCTATTAAGGTTAAGTAGATCTAGTTAAGGTCATGTGATATCTCAATATGACGAGTCTACGTATAGGGTGAACCTTGTCGATTTTTTAAAGCGACTTTAAGATAGTGACAAGTTATCCTTGTCAAAGTGTCTTCACATAGCACGATGGTTTTATCACCTTCTATTATATATTTCTATTGCCAGCGGAAAAGGTAACTGCTGGTAGAATCAATACAGAGTGCTAGATCCGGCTGAGATTGAATCTCAATCGTTTAAAGTCCATAAATGTTTCTTCAAGTTATTGTTTATAAGAGAGGGATTAGACTGCCCTTTTCTTCCCCGCGCCGTTGGCAGACTCACGGTTACCTTCTCCTCTACTCCCGTACCACTTCAGGCTCCTTTATAAATCCGATCGGAACTCCAAATTAGGTGAGCATGGAATCCTCTGCGCTTTGCATTCATATACTATTGTCTCTGGATTTACACGCATGTCTACCTCCATCAGTTCGTATAGTAGTGATTTTATAGTAATGAGATAACTTCATCAGTCTAATTTCTTAGTTTTTATCAAAAAATTATCTATACTATATATAAAGCATATGAGATGGGTATTTTAATATACCATAAAATTAAAAACAATTACTTTACTCAATGCATAAGATACAACCACTTTTGAGGGTAAAATAGTATTTTTAACATTGTTTACAGACTACCACTTACAATTAGTTACATAATAACCTTACACTTGCTGTAACTTATATAAAATTTTATATTATCTACCCAAAAACAAAAAAACCTAATTTGTTTTAAGATTTTAGTTATATCTTTTAATCTATCATGTTTAAAAACTTTTTAAGACTATAATTGTAACCTGTGTATTTTTTAAACGTTTTTGTGTAATTTTTTTTGCTGAACCGATCTGTATTTTATGACGTACAATAAGGTACGCATAAATGTACAAGTCATCATGCAAAACTCATTTATTTGATGTTTTAAATTTTAGCTTAGAAAAAATATAATAAACTTTAGTAAAATTATTACAAGAATAACTAAAATTAAAAACACGTGTCAGATGTAAAATGTCACTCCACACGGGCACCCTTCTATCTAATTTAATGTATCATCAGCAGTTTAGTCTTAATTGATTGGGCTACAAATCAAATTGTAGTTCAGATTTGTACAATTCAAGAAGAAACAAGCAGTTCAATCTTCATTACAGGGTAATACGTTCATATTTCTATAATATGTCTTTATAATTGTTGCCTTTTGTTTTAATTAAATATTTTTTTATATTCTTGTTATATCACGAAACGAAGATCGACTTTAGCATGTACTTCAGTGAGAGTGTTGGATCATATAAGGCATAAGTGTTCATTTCCAACAATTGTGGTGTACTTAAGCTAAAGGAAGTTTAGTATACTGATCGGTGAAAAAGTAGAGAGTAGATAACTATGATGAACGTGTGACGGAAGTAATGTGTGGTGTTTATTTTGGGTAGAAATGCCTGTGGATAGTGGTTATTCTACATATCTTGATACACCATTTGGTGAATTTCTACGAAAATGGAGGAGTTTCATATGCTTCTACTGATGGATCAACCATGTAAATGATGATCGTATACAAGACTGAAATGAAATATCACCAAGGCCATGTTAGATGTCCATTGAATTAAGAAAAAAGTTGTATGATCTCTTGGTCAGGATGTTCAAATCACCATGCTATGATACTTCGATCAATTAGAAGGTTTCGATAAGCGTTCAAAATGAAATTAAGAAACAACGAAAGGCTTCACATCGATGTAAAGTTTAACAGAAGAACAAAACAAAACATATAGAACCATTTATTCCATGAGATGTAGTTGGGATATGAAGTTTTAAAAGAGTTATAGAGGTACTACTCATGTCACTCCATGGAATATAGGATTAATGGAATATGAAGACATCGTATCATCAGCAAAATAATCATGCAACATTACATCTAGCAGACCCATAAACTAAGTTCATACCTTGTGTTAATCACAAGTGCATGTTGGATATGCATGACTTAATAAAGCTAGAAACCTGACAATCATGAGGACCTTAGTGAAAAATGACAAGAAGTATAGTGAGAATCGTGTGTATTCAAGATTGTAACGGTTACTTCACTGTCTGTTAACGATGATCACACCTTTATATTTTATTTTGATCACACCTTTATATGCCAACAACTTCTTACATGTATGCAAGTTTAAATGATCTGATTGCAAATGACGTGATTAATATTTTGAAGAAAAAACATGCATCTCGACACACAAAACTTTTGTATTTTACCTTGAAGCATGAAGGATTTAATCAATTGATAAAATTTTTTCCTTGAGTTTGAATAAAGATTTCTTCCTTAGTCTTAGGTTTGGTTCCTATTAACGGTATTCTTTACGTTAGGTTAACTTGTTGTCGTTAATATGTATTGGTAAATGTTTAGTAGTATAGGAGCTAGTTGTTAATTATAAAGAGCAACGAACTTAACCAAGTGGAAAATTAGTGAACATGTAATGTGTATTTAAACGTCATTAGACCTAATGAGAGGTAACGATTGATTTGAATGGATTATTTCATCTTCTTCGATATTCTTCTTTCTCCAAACAATTACTAATGGTGTTTTATGCATAACTTATATGAAAGTCGTTTATGAAAGTTATATTACTAAAGATATGTCTTCGATTGAAACTTACCAATATATTTAAAGACCACTCCTAGATAAATAATAAAAGACGTGTGTAATTATAAATGTTTTCTTATAATCCAAACTAGAAATAATAACATTATTTGGTTAAGAGCGATCGCACGCAGGCTGGTCTAATAGTAGATTTGGCTCAAGCTAGGGCTTTAGGCCTCTCAAAACTATAGGGCCCCTAATTTTTGACCCAAACCCAATAATATTTATGGACTCTCAAGCCCAGATGATTCACGGCCCTAGAATTGTAAAGCGGGAGTTCAGTTGGTTCATCCTCAATCCTCAATCGCCTCCAAATCCCCAATCGGTCTACCCGAGTACCCGACTATCCTCATGGGTTGGCCGATGAGCTGATCGACCTTCACGGCTTCACAATCACACCCCTGCGAGGCTGCTACTTTTCAGTTTCACTCTCGAGATCATCAAGCGACAACCGACAAGAATTCAAGTAGCGACTTTTCGACAGCTTCAAGCATGGTTGCGACAAGCATGATGACATGGCAACACCAATTTAAAGATGTGGACGTAAACATTCTGCATTGGGTTGCTGATGTGGTCCATGATCTCAATTTCTATTTAGTTTTCTTTTTATTTGTTTGGTTTATTCTCTGCATGTTTGCATGAACTGTGCAGTTGGTATTTATCCATAGTGGTAGGAGTAGTGGGGTACCATCGATTTGTTTTCTATTTAATTTGTTTTTGTCACTTTATGTTCTGTGTGGTAATTGAACAGAGAGTTTGTTTTTCTAAAGTTGAATTTTCCCTTCACAGTGAGTGTGTGTATTCCGTTGTCTTCTTAGTGTGTGTTTGTGAAGACCACTTACAAAGTTAACAAGTGGTATCAGAGCCACCTTCTCGTGATGACGGACCTGCAGTTAGTCGGTGGTGTGAAGAAGTTGAACAATCAAAACTAAAAGACTTGGTCTAGTTGTATCTCCTCGTATTTACAGGGCCAAGACTTGTGGGAAGTCGTTTACGGTAGCGATATGGTTCAACCAGTAAGCGAAAATCTGGAAGGAGTCCTAAGGAAATGGAAGGTTAAAGCCAGGAAAGCCATGTTCATAATGAAGACCACAGTTGAGGAAGAAATGCTTAAGCATATCAAGGATGCTACGAGTCCTAAGCAAGCATGGGACACGTTAGAAGAATTGTTATCAAAGAAGAATGATGCCAAGTTACAGTTGCTAGAGAACGAGTTGCTTTCGATCACACAAAAAGAACTCACAATCTCTCAATACTTTCATAAAGTGAAAACTTTATGTAGAGAGACTGGTGATCTTGATCCGCAAGCAAAGATTGGTGACGCTAGGATGAAACAGATCATTATACACGATTTGAAGTCGAGTTTCACAACTTTGTAGCAGCAGTCCAGGGCTGGCCTACGTAACCTTCAATTGTGGAATTTGAGAATCTCTTAGCAAGTCAGGAGTCCTTTGCAAAACAGTTGGCAGATGTTCAAATTAAGTCTGAAAATAATGCCTTGTATATGGAGAAAAAGCAAAGGTATGACAAACCTAATTCTTCATATCATTCTAGTAAAAACAGTAGGGGAAGTAAACATGAAGGAGATAGAAAATGGAGGCAAAATGAGAAGGGTGAAACTAGCACAGATCGTAAGGGACGCAACTTTGGGATGCCGAAACCCTCATGGTACAAATAGAGGAAGACATAAAAACCGTCACGGCTCTAGCCACCACCATTGGTTCAAGAGAAAACAAACTTGACTATTGGATAGTCGACTCCGGGTGCTCAAATCATATGACCGGAGAGGAAGAACGGCTAACCAATCCCGTCGTTATGGTGGCAGTCAGTTTGTGGTTATAACGGATAATTCACGTCATCAGATTGCTCACACGTATGATGTTAGCTTTGCATCCGGTAACAACCAACAGGAGGTCACCCTTAACAATGCGTATCATGTGCCGAGCATGAAGAAAAATTTGTTTTCAGTTCCGCAGGTTACTTCAACCGAAAAGTATGTCGTGTTTGGACCTAATGATGTCAAGGTGTACGATGAGTTCGTGACAACAGGAGGTCACCCTTAACAATGTGTATCATGTGCCGAGCATGAAGAAAAATTTGTTTTCAGTTCCGCAGGTTACTTCAACCGAAAAGTATGTCGTGTTTGGACCTAATGATGTCAAGGTGTACGATGAGTTCGTGACAACAGGAGGTCACCCTTAACAATGTGTATCATGTGCCGAGCATGAAGAAAAATTTGTTTTCAGTTCCGCAGGTTACTTCAACCGAAAAGTATGTCGTGTTTGGACCTAATGATGTCAAGGTGTACGATGAGTTCGTGACAACAGGAGGTCACCCTTAACAATGTGTATCATGTGCCGAGCATGAAGAAAAATTTGTTTTCAGTTCCGCAGGTTACTTCAACCGAAAAGTATGTCGTGTTTGGACCTAATGATGTCAAGGTGTACGATGAGTTCGTGACAACATCTAAGGCAGTCTTGAGCGGGCAAAGACGCAACGCATTGTATGTTTTGTCAGCGGAATCAGCTTATATAGAAAAGACAAAAGGTACTTAAAATGTGGATTTGTGGCATTCAAGGCTAGGGCATGTGGCTTATGACAAGGTGAGTATGATGATGAACAAGAATCTTGTAATTGGCTTACCTTAATTGCAAGTGAATAAAGATATTATGTGCTCAGGGTGTCAGTTTGGGAAGTCTCATCAACAGCCATTTCATTCTTCAAGCTACAAGTCCAAGGCTCTATTAGAACTAATCCACGCTGATGTGTTCAAGCCCGTTAAGCAAGCATCAGTTAGTGGAATGAGATATATGATTACTTTCATTGATGATTTTTCATGTTTTGTTTGGGTTTTCTTTATGAAGGAAAAGGCAGATGCACTCGAGAGATTCAAAGAGTTTCGATTGGAAGCTGAGAAAACTATGGGTCTTAAGATTAAGACTCTTCATTCAGATAATGGGGGTGAATACATGTCAAAGGATTTCTCCGATTACTTAAATCAATGCAGGATAAAAAGGCATCTAACCTGCCCTAATACACCACAGCAGAACAGGGTCTCGGAGAGGAAGAAAAAACTTCTTTTGGAGGTTTCCAGGAGCATGATTCATGATAAAAATGTTCCCGGGCATTTTTGGGCAGAAGCTAAGCATACCGTTACGTACCTAATCAATAGAATTCCTCAATAGAACCTTGATTACAAGTCACCATATGAGAAGCTTTTTAAAGTAAAGCCAAATGTTAGTCTTCGGGTATTTGGATCTGTTTGCTATGTGTTTATCCCGGGTTCCTAACGATATAAATTAGAGAAGAAGGCTATAAGGTGTATTTTTGTAGGCTACGATAATGAAGGAAAGGGTTGGAGGTGTTGTGATCCAATAACAAGAAAGTGTTATGTATCTCGTAATGTTGTCTTTGACGAGACTTCTTCCTGGTGGTCCACAACCAAAGAAGCTCTACCTGACTCCGAACAACTAAAGACTGATCTTGAATATAGCAAAGTTACTCTTTCATTTTGCGACATTAAAGCTGAACAGGAAGAAGAAAACTCGCCTAAACATAATCAAGAACCATGGCAGACATGTGTCTTTCATCAGTTACCGGTTCAAGAGGGAGGATTGAGGCGTTCAACACAAGCCAATAGATACAACCCTAAATATGCTAATATTGCTACAGTGGAGGATGAAATATGAGAGCCTGATACATTCATGCAGGCTAATCAATCTGATGCTTGGAGGGCTGCAACGAAGGAGGAAGTGGATGCGTTAGTTCAAAATGAAACCTGGTCCCTAGTATCTAAGCCAAATGACATCAGCCCGATATTTTGTAAGTGGGTCTACAAGATTAAGTACAAAACAGATTGGTCAGTGGAGCGTTTGAAAACCCATCTTGTAGCTCGTGGGTTTACATAACAAGCAGGGCTGGATTATGAAGAAACCTTCAGCCCAGTTGCAAAGTTGACTACGGTTCGGGTTCTTCTAGCTGTAACAGCATACAAAGGATGGTCACCTTTTCAAATGGACGTGAACAACATGTTTTTGTACAGTACTCTTGATCATGTGATCTACATGGTTTAGCCTTTGGGGTTTGAAGATCATAGTCGTCCGAATCAAGTTTGTAAGCTTAAGAAGGCAATTTATGGTTTAAAACAATCTCCACGCGCATGGTATGGTAAGATGGCTGAGTTTTTGGAAATTAACGGGTTTGTAAGTACGAATTCTAATGCGAGCTTGTTTGTCAAACACGTGGGATTGAGCATGGTTATTGTGTTAGTGTACATTTGATTATTGAGAAGGCAATTTATGGCTTAAAACCATGTAGTGGTCGACCAGTGACTATGAAACCATGACGTTCGCACCCCGCAGGAAACCACTGTGGTTTGGGGTGTGACAGATTGGTATCAGAGCCATTGGTTATAGGGAATTAGGTTGCATTTAGTAAGCCTAGACTATAACCGTAGCTCGTTGCATTGCCTTAGTACATTATGCATTAACCGTACTTATATTAACTGTACTTGTGTGTTGCCTTGTCATAGAGATGTCATCTGCATCAATGCCGATCTACGTTTTTGACTTAGATGAGGAGTATGAGCCGACATCTCCGACCTCTTCCACAGGATCTACATATGCCATACCGACCCCTACGCCCAACATCTTGCACCAACCTACGGACCCCACTGAGGCCGAGACCCCTGCACTTTCTCCTACTACCGTCCTAGCTCCTACTCCAAACCTCATTCATGACACCACTGAGGCCATACCCACAACCCGATATTCTGGGTTACCTCCCCCTCCCCCAGGCACGTATTAGTGGATGCCTGCACCCAAAATTCATGCCAGTCTCCCGGAGGAGCTCATTCCAGGAGTCACATACATCATTAGATCGATGATGTCGATGGTCATTCCGGTGACCAAGTCACACATTTTTACCGATCCACCACTTGAGCCTAGCCACACGGTCACTGATGCCCAGCCAGCTGATCTAGCCCCCGAGCCAGTCGATACCCTCCCTGAGCCCACTGATTTCACCCCTCAGCCAGCCGACACCAAAGTAATCGTCCTTGATTCCGAGACTACTGATTATGTCTCACAAACGGCCAACTGACCCACTAGATTCCGATCCGGAGCCTACTGAAGGCATTCCTCGTTCTGTTAACTCTATTCCGTAGCCGGTCGACCCTATTCCCCAACCTACTAATTCATCCTCCCAGCCTACTGACCCTACTCCCCGGATTCCTGACACTGATCCTCGTGATCTCACTTCTGATCCTGTTGGCCCCGCCCCTATGGCCACTATTCCCGATCTAGTGACTGCAGATATTCACCATTGCATCATTCCGACACTATCACCACCCTCGTTGCAACCCTACTAAACTCATCTTGGGGGTGTGCTTCATTTACACACACCTAAGAAGCAAGTTCATATCCCGATTTCTATTTCTTCGATACGGGTGTCGATAGGAGTTTTGTTACTAACAGTTTTAGTCATTACATAGAATTACACTGACATATTTAGCTTTTAAGTATACTTTAGGTTTGACTGATGGTAAATTAATCAAAACAAATAAGATAATACACAGATGGACTTTGAATTTAGCGGATCACACGTTCGATATAGATTTATTACTCGTAACTCGTGGGAGTTTCGACATCATTATTGGCATAGATTGGTTATCGGAAAAAAAGCAGAAATTGTTTGTTGTTAGAAGATTGTTCGCATTCCACTTCCAAATACAGAGACAATATCGATTCAAGGAGAAAGGCATGGTACCGTTCTAAGGGTCGTTACGTATTTAAATCCCGAAAGTACTTATGAAAAGGCTATCATGCAATCTTGGCACACGTGGTAGAGAGGCAAGCAGAGGAGAAAAGAATCGATGACATACCAATCGTGCGAGACTACCCGGAAGTCTTTCCCAAAGACTTTCCCGGACTCCCACCCCAAAGACAAGTTGAATTTCGAATTGACTTGGTACCTGGAGCTGCTCCAGTAGCACGATCACCATACCGACTAGCACCATCAGAGATGCATGAGTTATCAACTCAATTGCAAGAATTGTTAGATAAACTATTCATAAGGCCGAATTTCTCACCTTGGGGAGCTCCGGTCTTGTTTGTCAAGAAGAAGGATGGATCATTCCGAATGTGCATTGACTACCGAGAATTAAACAAACTCATTATCAAGAATCGGTATCCACTTCCACAAATCGATGACTTATTCTATCAACTTCAAGGTTCTAGCTATTACTCGAAAATTGATTTACGTCCGGGATACCACCAATTACGAATCCAAGAGGAGGATGTTTTCCTAAGACCACTTTCCGAACTCGTTATGGTCACTATGAGTTCATGGTCATTCCATTTGGGTTAACCAATGCACCAGCCGTATTCCTGGATCTTATTAATAGAGTGGGCAAACCCTGCTTGGATAAATTCATGATCGTCTTCATCGATGACATTTTGATATATTCACAAACCAAGGATGAGCACGAACAAAATTTAAGGTTAATCTTGAAACTACTCAGGAATAAGAAGTTGTACGCAAAATTCTCAAAATGCGACTTCTGGATCTGAGAAGTGAAATTTCTAGGGCATGTCGTTAACGAGAAGGGAATACATGTTGACCTATCCAAGATAGAGGCCATTAAGAACTGGAAAGCACCAAAGACTCCGACCAAGGTGCGACAATTCCTAGGACTTACGGGTTATTACCGGCGCTTCATTGAAAATTTCTCCAAAATAGCCTAACCGTTGACGACTTTAACCCAAAAAGACAGGAAGTTCTATTGGGGTGACAAACAGGAAGCGTCATTTCAATTATTGAAGCAAAAACGATGGTGTGCACCGATTCTGTCCCTACCAGAGGCAACTGGTGGTTTTGTGGTGTACTATGATGTATCATGACAAGGACTTGGCTGGGTCCTAATGCAACACGACAAAGTTATTGCTTACGCTTCTCGACAATTGAAAGTGCATGAGAAAAATTGCACTACTCACGACCTCGAATTAGGATACGTCGTGTTTGCACTAAAGATTTGGTGACAATATTTGTATGGTACCAAGCGTACTATACTCAACGACCATAAAAGCCTTCAACACATCTTCAATCAAAAGGAACTGAATATGAGACAATGCAGGTAAGTTGAGTTACTGAACGAATATGATTGTGAGTTTCGCTATCACCCTGGAAAAGCAAATGTTGCAACAGACGATTTGAGCAGGAAGGAACAAACCAAAACCTTACGAGTGCGAGCGTTAGGAATGACGATCCACACGAGTCTAACTACTTAATTTCGCGGCGCTCAATCCGAATCACTAAAGGAACAAAAATTGAAGGAAGAATCTCTTTTGCGACATGGATAAACAATTTGAGATCAAGTCTGATGGAGCTCGCTACTTCATGAATCGAATTTGGGTATCAAATTTTGGAAACTTGAGGGATCTTGTAATGAACGAGGCACACAAATCTAGATACTCCATCCACCTGGGTTCTGATAAGATGTATCAGGATCTGAAGGAGTTATACTGGTGGCCTAACATGAAAGCTGACACAGCCACCTATGTCAGCAAGTGCCTCACATGTTCAAAGGTTAAGGTAGAATATCAGAAGCCATCATGACTACTGTACCAACTAGAAATTCCACAGTGGAAATGGGAACAGATTTCCATGGACTTCATAATAAAACTACCCAAGACATCTACCGGGTGTGATGCGATTCGGGTAATTGTGGACCGATTAACAAAGTCTGCATATTTCCTACCAATTAAAGAAACTGATAAAATGGAAAGGTTGACCAAGATCTATCTCAAGGAGGTTGTCTCAAGACATTGTGTGTCAATCTCCATCATCTCTAATCAAGACAGTCGATTCACCTCTAGATTCTGGCAATCATTACAAAAGGCCTTGGGTACACAATTGGACATAAGTACCGCATATCACCCCGAAACAGATGGTCAAAGCGAAAGGACTATCCAAACATTGGAAGACATGCTTAGAGCTTGTGTGATAGACTTTGGAAACTGTTGGGATACTCATCTACCTTTAGCTGAATTTTCTTATAATAACAGTTATCACACTAGTATCAAGGCTGCACCATTCGAAGCACTATACGGGAGAATGTGTCGATCCCCGTTGTGTTGGACCGAGGTAGGTGATAGTCAACTTACTGGTCCTGAGATCATACACGAGACAACTGAAAAGATCACTCAGATTCACGACTGACTCAAAGCCGTGCGTGACCGTTAGAAAAGCTACGCTGACGCGAGACACAAACCATTAGAATTCCAAGTGGGAGATAAAGTTCTACTTAAAGTCTCACCTTGGAAAGGAGTTATCTATTTTGGTAAACGTGGTAAGCTAAACCCTAGATACATTGGGCCATTTGAGATCCTGGCAAGGATTGGTCCCATTGCTTACACACTCGAACTGCCACAAGAACTTAGTAGTGTTCATAACACTTTTCACATGTCAAATCTGAAGAAGTGCTTGTCAGATGAAACCCTAGTTATACCACTCGACAAGGTTCAGATCGATGACCAACTTCATTTTGTTGAGAAACCTGTCGAGATCATGGATCGAGAAGTGAAAAGGATGAAACAAAGCCGCATTCCCATACTGAAGGTCCGATGGAATTCTAGACGAGGACCAGAATTTACTTGGGAACATGAAGATCAAATGAAACTCAAATACCCTTACTTGTTTGAAACCCTGGTGACTACATAAGACACTAACTAAATTTCAGGACGAAATTCGTTCTAACATGGGGAGTATGTGACAACCGGCAAATTTCAGGTCAATACCCGACCCGACTTAGTCCTAATCATACATATTTTACATGAGTTTCAATTGCGTTCTAATTATTTGAAGTCATTTCATGCGTTACAAAATTTCATGCATAACATTTCATGCATCGGTGATTCGGCATAATTACCATTGTCACACGCGATACAACCGACACACACAAGCGTTGGTGATAATTAATATATGTGTACTAATAAATACATTAAAGTGTTTTAAAGTATTTATATTCTAGTGTTTCAAAGTATTTTAGATTCCAAATTTAATACATTGGAAAAGCTTAAAGTTAAAAATAAGCCTAATCGCGTAAATTGATATTTTACCCGAAACGAATTCTTTTAACGCAACCATTAACTATATGATATATCATTAACATACCACTAATATTAAATATATGATATTATACAAGTTCTTGTAGTATTTTAATGTATTTTAAAAAGTAAAAAATAAAAATATAAAAATATGTAAAAATATAAATAGTGTAACAAATACTACCAATAATGACAAAAATTGAAAATCCATCCCTTTTCCATGCATGTGGCCATCCAAGACACCACCACACTACTCTCCCACCTCCTTCCCAATAATGACAAAACACAACTTGTCATTTTCATGAAGCTTCTCTTTTGATGTGTTAAAGCAACATGTCCACCTTACCACTCTTGGAACACCCATTTCCCCATCCCTTAATCATAAATTGGAGTCCATGCTCTAAGAATTTCACACTTGAAGAGGATTGAGTGTTATAAAGGACATGCACCCTTCACTTTAACTACACCAACACATCACACTCATCTCGTCTCTTCCTCCCCTCCAAACTTACAGCCAAACCACCACCACCCCCACTTCACCATTTTTCAAACTTGAGTTTTACAAATCTTATGTGTTCAAGTGCATTTGAGTGGAGATCAAGTGATTTTTGAAGCTTCCAAGCATCCTACAACATCTTCTCCACTTTTCCTTGTTTGGTTTATTAGTTCAAAGGATCAAGTCTTCTTTTCTTTGCATTTCAAGACTACCTTTTCTTTCTCCTTGCTTGTTTAAGGTTAGCACCTTGTTCCTAATGTTTTATACATCACCATGATATGTTCATGTTTACTAACTCATCCAAAGGTGATCTAGCAAAGTTTAAAAAGTAATAAAACATGTAAGACATTTTCTGGCAGATTCATTACCTGTGTTTTCGACACCATAACTCGACCTAAACACGGCCAAATGAACCAGTTTTTGAGCCTAACATTAACCTTATAATTTCTAGTTTTTAACACATCCAACCTTGAAATTTTAGATAAGTATAACCCATCCAAAACGTACAAATATGATTAAAGTGTTGAATCTGAGTTTTTGGCAGATTAGATAGGGTAAAAAGATTGAGGCATAAGTTATGCTTAAAGTAATCAAATAGAGTTTTTCTTCCTGTGGTAACTTAGCTTAAGATATTAGGTTTAAATTATTTTTAAATGTAGGAGTTGTCCCCTCAAAAAGGTGAAATCCATAGACATGTATAGAAAAATACGGCACTGACATCTATTGCCTCATGACCCATTTCTAGGAACTTAAATTTAGTTACATATTACAAGATATATCTTTTTGGAAGCCTAAGACATAGACCTAGATGTGGTAAAAATATCAGATTTTATAAAAATTCTTTGTACCATGAAAAGAGGATGACAACCAGACCCAAAAATCCTCTTGATTATGTCAAATGTCCATATTTATATAAAGTAAACTTTTGGAGGTATTTGGTAAAAAGGTGTGACAACCGGCAATTTCAGGTCAATACCTGGTCTTGACTTGGTTATAATTACACCTATGACGATTTCCAATTTAATTACATTTATTGAAGTCGTTTTATGCATTGCAAACTTTCACGCATAACATTTCATGCATCGGTAATCCGGCGTAATTACCATTTTTACGCGCGATACAACCACACACGAACGTTGATGATGATTAGTATATATATGTGTCAATAAATACTTTAAAGTATTTCAAAGTATTTTAGATCCCAAATTAAGTACATTGGAAAAGGTTAAACTTATAAATAAACCTTAACGTGTAGATTGATATTTTACCCGTATAAAACTCGTATAACGCAACTACTAGATACACGAGTTATTTTTACATATCATCAATATTAAAATATGTGACCTTATATAATTTCTTATAATATTTTTTATGCATTTTAAAAAAATGTAACAAGTATAAACGTAAAATATATATAAAAATTACCATAATGCAAGAAATACCACCCAAATACTCAATATTATACAAAAAAATTTGAACACCAACCACCACCCCCCTCCTTGGCCGTCCC